>VZDJ01006585.1:7747940-7766266 GCA_008694505.1 Cyanoderma ruficeps | reverse complement strand
TTTATATATTTTTATATATATATATATATAAAGACAATACACAATATTATACAGCACTATAATGATCCAGATAATGAGGAAAAAATGGCTACACTTGATCTAAGGGTGTTTTTTAATATATATATTTATTATCTGATTATGCACTTTGGATGATGCTTCTAGAGCACTAACAGGCCAGGGATTTGGCCACAATCTCTTTTAATCTAGAGACACATATATAGCTTTTGAAAGCTTGGTCAGCTCTCTCAAATTTACTTGTGACATTCTGTCCAGGTAAATCAAGTGCAAAAAGACAAACTGAAAAGCAATTATTGCAGGCCACTTTAAAAACACCTTTCCATAAAACGATGAGTGAATATGAAATAATGCTGATGACATCATCCATATCATGAAAATTAAAATATAGATCTGTTTTCTTGGAAAGTATCTAAGATATCTTCTTTAATATATCTGTCATCAAATTTATTTTAAAAACAATTCTAGACAAGAGTTANGGAGAGGAGAGGAGAGGAGAGGAGAGGAGAGGAGAGGAGAGGGACTAATATATTTGGCCTCCAATTCAAGAATGTTTCTGTTCTTAGTATCCCTGCTGAAAAGACTCAAAGTTATTGAATTTCAAATTGCAGTTTAATTCATTAAACTCATTTATTGGGACCATCTAATGGCAAATCATAAATCAAAGCCATGATGATCTTTCTGATAGAAATGTTCTAGTTCTGTGACATCAGTCATAACTGTTAAATGCCTCTCAAATTTTTGCTTCTCTTTCTCATAGCAATATTAACCAGAAAGATTGAAATAAAACTGACTCCACTTGGAATATTAGTGTTTGATTTTTTTTTTAATTAGTAGAATTTATAAAACTTGGAAATCCCTTCAAAGCCAGCCTGTCATTTAGTTTGCGAAGAATGCAAATAAAACTAAAATAATCTTTTCACACTTGAGATTTTGTTACGCTCAGCTAGGGAAAGGAATATCTACTGTAGATTTATACAAAATACAAAAGCGATATTGTTGCACCAAACAATCAAAAAATTCTTATGAAGTCCAAAGAAGCTAGAATTTCAGGTAAAACATTATGTAAGCTTTGCAGGTAGTCCTAAGAATTTTCAGATTTCTGTACAGTTTTTGATATATCATTCTTATGCTCTTTATTTGGAGTTAGACCATCCTTCATAGCATTCATCAGCAGCTTTGAAAATATTATGAATACAAGATTATTTTCTATGTATGCCATTGGAACATGCCAAGAGGTTTATATCCAACATTGATAAGTTATTCATGTCTATTTCCATCTAGTAAAGAATCACTGGGTTTCATGTAAAATTTCTTCTGTAATAACAAATAGCTAACTGAAAAATTTTACCAAAAAGTGTTTCATATATGCAGAAAGAAAATTGTTTTGTTGAAAAGATCTTTTCCCTTTCAATTCTATTATAAAAGCCAGAAAACATTGCACATAATGATAATTGAATCTTTGAACACTAATCATATAAAGAGAGAATTAAACTATGTAATCCCCCTTTTGGACAGAAAAAGCTTATTTATAAGGAATGTATTTCTTTCCAGATTATTTTCATCATCTTGTATTCAAGATACTTAGCTTATTTATGTTAAAACGGGCAATACTGATAAGGTTATCATTTAAAGATCTCAATCCATTATGTATCCCAAACACCCTTTTTATATTTTTCTGTATTGTTTTGTATCATTCTTTAGGGAACTGTCATTATTGTTGAATCATTATAGTTTAAAACAGAAAAGAAGCAAAAAACCCCAAAAGTAGTTGTTCCTAAGTGCAGTTCCACATAACATCTACAAAATTTTCTCTTGCACAGGTGGAAAGTTTGCCATGTGTGTTGTTTTGATCTCATGTAACCAAATACAGACAGTGAACTCTGAGCTGGTCATCCCCAGATCCTTTTACAACCAATAGTAAGAGACACTTCAAGAGATTCTGCTGGACTTGGCTATAAAATTGCTCCCTTCTGTCAGTACAAAAGTAGGTTTGCTCATTCATCTATTTTCCCACTTATTTTCTGAACAATAAATTGGACTGGAGATATTTGGGGTTTTTGCATGAAGATAAATCTGTGGCATAGACTCTGTGACCTTACTTTCTAAACAAGTGCAAGAGAGGATTTTTCATTATTTAAAGCTATATTAGCTCTTAAAAAGACTGTAGCTTTACAGTTTTTGTTTTATTGAGAATCGCTTGAAGTTATTTGAAAACATTGAAACATACAGTAAGGACTCCAGTCAACTTTCTTATACCTAGGGTTTACTATTATTTGAGCATCTGAGTAAGGCTCTAGGTTATGAGATATTGGCCTTTGAATTTGATTTTTCGGGCCTTATATTTTTATCATTGCTGCTAAACAATTTCTTTAAAACACATCATATGATTATTAAATAGTTCTGATCTCAAAGATGAGAATTCTACCTTTTGTGTGAAGCAATCATTTTGGATTTACAGCATTTGCTTTGAATTTTCAGAAGCCATTCATATTTACAAAAAACTATTGTTTGCCATTAACATAAAGAGTCCTTTTTAGGCTTCATATCACAGGACTAAGAAGACAGATCTAACTGTTACCCTGAAGTTGTCAGCCACAGCAAAATGTTTCTTTCTGAGCTGATTTTGCATGCAGAGACAGAAGGCTGTGGGATTGCTATTGAAATATGGCAGTGGCTCCCTGACATGCATGGACCACTGTAGGTCCGACACCTCTACATATTTTCTCTTCTGAGGAGATTACAATGTACAGCAAACCCTAGATACCTCAACAAAATTTGAAGAGGCAAATCGAAATGCAGTAAATGAAGTTGATTAAAATATTTTCTAAAAGACACACAAGCTCAAACAAATTCATGCATCCATAGAAATAATGTCCAGCTTCTGAACTCCCTTAACTGTTAATAGAGAGTGGGAGGTTGTGAGAGAATTATAAGGAAGTAAAATGCATGTTTGTGTTGATCTTATTCATCCTTAGATATGTCCTGATAACCATGGTTGAAAATGGGATGCATGATATGCAGCTGTTCCTTGAGTTTTAAGTGGTGACCGTAATTGGTAACCAGAAGAAAAAGACCAGATAGTGTAAATTCTGAAATAAATGACCAGAGATGCTACTCAGTCCTTCTGGCCTTGCCTATATATTTGCCAACCCAGACAATCTCCCTCAAAGTATTAAAAACACTTAAAAAATGTTATTTACCTAAGTGTTAAGTAGCAAATACCATTCTGGGACTATCTGAAATGAAGAGCTACCATGTAGATGTAAGTTACATATCAGACTGGATGTGATCCCAGATACCTGCAGTGGGGCAGGTGAGCAGCTTAGGGAACAGTATTTGTTCTCTGCCTTGAACATGACATTAAATAATGAGAGCTGCAACACTGAGGGAGGATAAGGCTAACACTGTGCTGATGTAATGGGCCTGAGAAATAAAAGATGTATTCCTTTAGGCGCAGGAGCACTTCTTTTTGTTTTGTTTTATTGTTTTAAAACTTACACTGTAACACAATGACAGATGTAAGGTAGCTTGGAAATAACAATTATTAGCAAGAGTAAGGAAAAACTAACAATGTGTTCTTGGGTAAGAAGAAGTCTGGACAAATGATCTCCCATTATAGAAGCAAGAGAGCATAACAGCCTACACTTCCCAATCTTGAGGCTAGCCTGAAACTTACTGCTAAAAAAAACCCTGAAGACCAGATATTGTTGGAAAAAAAAAATCCAACCCATTATGAGATCTAAGATTGAACATTTTCTTGATGTTGAACCTGATATGCTGAGATGCATTCTGAAAGGTAGGAGAAGTGTCAGGTCAGCCAAGCTCTTACTATTTCTTCGAAAGAAAATAGTCTCATTTCAGGAGAAATTCTTGGAAACAATTCTGNTGAAAAAAAAAAAAAAAGGAAAGAAAGATTGGAGAACAAATTGCATCTCTTGCAGAAGGAGAAGCCTGTAAGAGTGAAAGACTCTGCCTTGGTACATGGATGACAAGGAAAAGAACTTTGATTAAAAAGGACGCTTTGTCTTATTACATGGACAATGATTTTGACCTAAAGATTTGATTGTTGTTTGATATCATTAAAGAGTTGATGTTCTTCTGTTTGTTTTATGGCTTACATTTAATATGCCACTTAATGGACCTGCTGATTATACCTGCATGGAATGCATGAAGTTATTTTATGTGTACTGAAGTGCATTATGGCCACTTACTGGCACTTAGAAGTATTAGCTGCCTCACTATTACTAATATTGACCTTTAGCTTCATGTTGTGAAGAACTGAGGAACTGCCAAGACTCATTTTTTTTCCTTACAAAATAAAGAACAATCTGTTTCAATAGTTGCACTTCCAAGTGCAAATTTAGCTCGTGTCCTCTGTTGCCCCTGAAGTTCACACACTGCAAAAATGAGTGCTTACAAATATAGTCCAAAAGGAGATTTGTTATTAACTCTTTCAAGGTGTGTATTTAGTTGTTTTAATTCTCCTCTGCATGGGTTGTTTACTATTAGTAGTAGTATGAGTACTATTAGCATAAAATAACTCTTACCCGTGCCTCCTGAGACTTTTGAGACCAATCTGGTGATAGATTCTTCGGCCTAGATTACAATCTGAAACATTCAGAGTAGGACCATTCATATGCAAATTCCTAAACTTCTTGTGGAGGAATGTCCTTGCTAAACAGTGGCAATATTTGGATTTTACGAAGTGCTTAGCCCTGGCTTAATTTTCTTTTTCTCCCTCTTTAAAAAGCAGTGTGCAGTATCAGTAGTACAAACCATTGCAGGTTGTCTGTTACAGCATCGAGATACTATAACATAAAAGATTATATAGTATACTGCACCAAAAAAAAGATACTGGGGAGGAGAAGCCCATTCTTTTGCTTGACATGACTCTTATAAAGTGTATTTTTATTGTAAAAGCTGATTGAAATTTCTCTTTTTTTTTTCTCACAGTACAGGATCCTGTTTTATTACAGCCTATCTTTTTAGATGGGTATGGATTTTACTCAATTGACTGCCCATAGTCATCTGTTGCCACTTTAGATATTTATTCTTGATGTCTTGTACTAGTTTTGTACAGGATGGAGTTATTTTATTCCTAGTATTTTCAATGGTGCTATGATCTGGATTTGTAATGAAAACAGTCTTGATAATGCAGGGATGTTTTAACTACTGCAGAATAGTTCTTACACAATGTCAATTTCTTGTTTATCACATGTCCCCACCAGCAATGGGGATGGCAATACACAAGCAGTTGTGGGGGGACATAGGGCAGCTGCCCTCAACTGACCCAAGGGTTATCCCATAACATATGGCCTCATGCCTACTAAATAAAACTGGGGGATGAAGGAAGAAGGGCAGATGTTGGGAGTGATGACCTTTGTCTTTCCACATCACCATTACATGCCATGGAAGTTCTTTTTCTGTGGGAATGGCTGAATGCCTGCCTGCCTGCCTGCCCATGGGAAATGGTAAATTAATTCTTTTTTTTTGTTTGAGTGCATGGCTATTGCTTCACTTATTAAAATGTCTTTACCTCAACCCATGAGTTTTATAGTATTTTCACCTCTGATTTTCTCCTTCATCCCACTGTAGAGGGTGAGCAAGCAGTTGTGTGGGGGTGAGCTGCAAGTCCAGAGTTAAGTCACAGACACATGCAGAGGACACATGCTCTTTTGTGGTGGCACCTCACACTAGTAGTAGCACCTGGATACTAAGCAGGACAGATTTGGGCATTTCAAGTGGAATTTCCAGGTGTGGAAAGCTGAAGACCCTATGTGCTTGGCCTGTGTTCAGAGAAATTAAAAATTCTGACTTGGTTTAGTCTGACCATTATATTTGTTCAGATGCTTCACAGAAAGCTTCATGTGAATAAATAAATAAATAATGTAGCAGATTTTGAGGGGAAAAAAACAAACAAACCCAAACAACAAAATAACAACAAACAATCCCACAATAATTCCATGTGATTATCTTTTTTGACATTTAAATTGTATATTCTTTAAAGAGTGACTCATTTGTGTATCATTTGGGTTAGGACATGGGTTGTCAGAGAAAAAAAAATGTTTTCAACCTGAGTTTACTTAAAATTAAGTCCTGTTTTGGGGGCGGGGGAGGAAGGGGAAGGAGGAGTTGGTCATGCTTGCATGCACCCAATTTGCAAATGTACACTTCTAATTGGTTTTGCACAGCTCCTGGGTTAGGCAAAGGTCTCAGATAGCAGGATACTCATTATACTGTTATTTGACATTTTTTCCTCTGAAGAAAATAAGGAGGGGGAACTCAAAATTGTAACCTTTGTTAGTAAATAGCAATGAACATTCTGGGAAACAGCTTTTAAAATAATTGGTGCAGTGTGTTGATGTTTAGAAGAGAAAGAAAGTAAAAAAAAACCTCCTAAAGAGAAACATTAAATGCTGAGAAACACATATTTTTTATTTTCTTGTGGACGTTCTTGGGCAGTGAGAATGCTAATAACTAGGTATTTGCATTTGTCTAGTAATTTTTCATCTGTGTACTTTCATTTTGGCAATAGAGGTCCAGGGACACATACAGAACTAAAATCTACTAAATATCAGCAAGACTTAGGATTTATATTTGCTTATTTTTATGTAAAAATTATTTGTGCAGGAATGCTGTTGGTCTTTAAAACTTTTACAGGTGTTACCTTTCCACTTATGTCTGTGGGCTTAGAGTGAAAATATCTTTGCTGGTGTTAGTTTGCTATGCTCCATTATTTGACATTAACTGGTCATGAAGCAAAGGGTCATCAAAATATATTTATTCATATTCTCTTTGCCAAGTCACCCTGAAGGAACTCCACTGCATTATCAGCAAGAAAACCAGAGAATCTCAGGTCAGAGATGTTACACTTGTCCTCCTGTTCATTCTTCCTACATGCAGAGTATTCTAAGCAGGATTTATGCTGTTTGAACTGTTGGAATAAATGGTATTTCATGGTACTGCAGCCAGTATCTTGAGGACAAACAGATCTAGAACACCCTCATATCTTATACTCCTTGTTGTTCTAAACCAACAAGTGCCAAGCTGTAACTGAGCTGCTTGAATTTAAAAAGAAAAAAAAAAAGTAAAAAAAATGGCAGCCAGGTATACACAATGCTAGGATACCAAAAGAGTATGTCCTTCCTTTGGTTCACATTTATTCTTTGCAATTTGTGGCAGTCTTTCTCAGAACTATAATCAGAGGTAGTTGTGTACACCAAAGAATGAAATATTAAGTAAAGGACCCTCTTATACATTCATTTAAACCTTAGGCTGCAGAATTTCATTTATGTTCTGTATGTTTAATACAAAAATAATCTAAGATATATTTCACCCATCATAAATTTTCTTTAGGAGTTCTTCTGCAGCTCAAGATCCAGAGTATTACCTATTAACAAAATTTCTTTATCAGAAGTGCAGTTGTTCATGATATTTTGCATGGGAAAGCATATAAATATAAAATTGAGGTCTATTACTGGAGTGTTAAGACTTCAGCAGGTTCAGTAGGCATCTAGTATAGATTTTACTTACAGCAATATACAGTGCTTCTCTGGGAGGGCCATTTTCTGTATGAATACACCTAATGGCAGCAACAGTTGAGAAGATATTGAATTATGTGACTGAATTCATTGTATGAGTAAATTAATTTTTAATTCTAGTCATATTTTGTATGGGCAATCAAGGGAACTGCACAGCCACCCATATGAGTCAGCTTTTGGGGTTTTTTGTTTATTTGTTATGAAGGCAGAAATTGACACTCTTTTGTAATAAAGCCAACCCGCATGAATCTTGGTTACAATGAACATTTATTTGCTATTTCTTCCATAATCTACATTAGGAAGAAAAATAAAATTATGGTTTCATTTTCATAATTTTCCTGTGGCTCTGAAGTGTCTTCACATACATTCCAGAGAGTTACTACTTTGTTTCCAGGTATTACCATCTGAGACACTTTACCAGAGCATTGGAAAATCTGGCTCAAAAATTACCTCTTTTATTCAGAAGAAATAGTTTTCTCTCTGTCTCTTTGACAGGAATTCCTGGAAGCCAAAGTTGCCTGGGTTTTAAAAGCTCAGTCTCAGTTTATGAGACATCTAGATAACTGTAGGCCTGATTAATGATTCTCAAATTAAGTATCTGTGCATTCAAAATACTGGTTATACTTACAAAAAAAATATAGTAGCAAAACCTCAAAACCTAGTATTGTTTGAAAACTGCTTTTGAAAGAGAAGTGAGGGAGAGTCACTTATAATTCATGTCTGACTATCTCGGAGTGAAGTGTACATATTATAAGACACATATTAGTTAAATGATTGCAATTGTTCAATTAATTATGAGGATTTTATTGAATTTCAGATAGTTTAGGCTATAGTAAATACTTAAAACCCACACCTTATTAGAGTTTCATTAATAAAAATTGAATTTAAAAGCAAAAAAAATGAGAAGGGTGAATAGGGATAGCTCTAATAGCATTTTCAAATGTTAAAACATAAAATACTATAGACTATGATCATTCATATTACATGTTGTCTAACATCTATGGTCAAGACAGCATCGTGATAAGAACATGCACACTTTATTAAAAAAAAAAGAAAAAAAGAGTTTTCTATCCTGAATTCACACATCTTCATTTTATAAAGTCCTTCACAAATTAAGAAGACTCACATTACTGCTTTTCTGTGAAAAAAATTTCTCTGAGTCTTCCTGTCACTTTCCTAAAAAGGTAGCCTATGACTGTTCCTCAGGTATTTTGGGAAATCAGTATATTTATCCAGTTTCACAAGGGAAATGCCCAAACTTAGAAAATGTAAGGTTCATATTATCTTCAGAAATTAGTCTCAGCTAAAATGTCTGGGATCCCTTAAAACAAGCAGACAGAGACAGCCTGTAGGTCTATCTTCTGCTTCTAGGTTCCTTCATTTTCTGGAGCTTGATTCACAGCTGGAACACTCTCCTGACCTGACTCAGGTCAGGATCTCACTGTTTTCCTTTTTAGCACACTGACATCCGAACAGATGTATCCAGCTTAAACTGGCAACCTACATTCCAAATGGCTAGAGCCAAGTAATCATTTACCAAACTGCAGAACTGAAGATTATAAGGACCTCAAACACCCATCTGATTATTACCTTAAAAAATTAATAAGAAGAATTTGTTAAGAATCAAAACTGCCTCAAATAGCTATTAAGGGGAGGGGTTTTTTGGTACTATACTTTTAAATGCCCAGAAAAGAGATCCCATTATCTTCTTTGGAAGGCCATTTTTGTGCACAAAACCTTACAATTTCAAAAGTGCTAAATTCTAATTTAGAATTTCTTCTTTAAAAATTAAGCCAATTTATCTGTTCCAGTGACCGTGAAGCACAATGGAGACTATGGGAAAAATGCCTTAGTGAGAAGCTACTTTTATGTATTTCTATTCATTTCTTTTTTTCCTTTAAAAAACTTTCCTTTTATATAAATTTTTCATGGAGACCAAGGCATTCTTGTGGCTGTCTGCTGGGCTCTCTTCTGTTTTCCTTTATCCTTAAACTATCTTCCCTGAAACTGGAAGGAGTGCTGTGGCTGAGGCCCTTATCAGTGTTGAATAGAGTAGAAAAGTTTATTTCAAGTATCTCATTTACAATTTTATTTCTTTAACCGTAGAGTAAAAAAGGATTTAGTATATATCAAGACAGAGCATGCAGCATGGTAATAGCCTGTGTACTAGATCCACTCAGATGAGTTTCACCCAAGGCTTAAATGAGAAAATATTTTAAAGTGGCCTAAACAGAACTTTCTACTGCACTTTCAGATGATAAGAATACCTTTGGGCACCTTTGTAAGACCTTTGCTTCTTTGACTACAGTCTTACCTTCCCTCTAAGGGTAGATGACCTTTGAAACAATCATATTTTTCCAGTTCAATTTTATACAGTTATAATGTTATTCAGAAATTTCTGATCTATTAAAAAAAAAAACCCAAACAAAACCCAACCTAAATCTATTATCCTTGATAGATACACAGTTTTACTGTAGAAGAGTTTTTCATTCCCCATACTTTTAGTATACATTATGAACTTTTCATTCTCTATATTTTAAGTACTCGAAACTTTCTAGTGCCCTTTGAGAATGTAGGTTCAGTTGTTGGGTTTTTTTTTTTTTTCTGTGCTGCAAAAACAGCAGACAACAGGACGACCAGATAAGAGAGGGATTTCGTCGAGCCATACAGACATAACAGACTTTTTTTGCATTCTCTATGGATAGTTTTCTAAAAGTTCTTCCAAACTTTACTGCATAGCATATAATTATTTTCAGGTGTTCATTTCTGCACAGCTTGTTCTGCAGATGTCAATAGAAAACATGTAAGATTTTACTCATCCCAAACTCCTATCTAGATGGATATTGCTAAGTTATTATTTTTCATAAATTTCTCAATGCATTTCTTCTCTGCTTTTTATCTTTTAAAAGTCTGAGTGCTTTTCTAAAGATAATGGACAGACCACATAGAGGACCAAGGTTGTGTCTGTCAAAGGAAAAAGCAATTACCATAAAATGTAAAATGTAATCATTAAGGAACGGTACAACCACACCTAACAAAAATAGCCCAGATGCCAACGAGACTGTGAAATTCTGCTGCCTGTGGACAAGGCAAAACATTTTCTGAAAGACAGATGAAAAATGTGTGCCTACATAGAGAGCAACTTATTGCCCGAAGGTTTGGCAAATACAGAGCAGATTGTTTTACAGATGCTGATGCTTCCTTAGTCTGAATATCTGCTGGGTCCTACAGGTTCAAAGGGGGAATATTTGCTGCACACAGGTATCAGAAATATGCATCCACCACCTGCCTGAGCTCAGGGTGTACATTTGGTGAGCACGGAATGAGCCACCCACATTTGAATCACTGCTGGAAGGCGAAAGTAGCCATTTCTTATCACCTCTGCACAAGTTCTTGGGCATAAATTACCTCGGACAAGAAAATTATATTTAAGAGTACTCAGACAGCATAATCCTTGGATACTGAAAAGATAAAAACTATAGACATTCTGAATGCATACTTAAAAAAATAATTTAATTCTCACCACCACTTTAAAGGTTTCCTCACAGCTAGGGAAGATATTAATGCCTCTTTTACAAAAAATGAGAGTAAACCACTTATTCCTAATTTAATAGTGAAACTGAAACTACTTGTTTAAATCAAATGAAATTTTGAAAGCTGGGATTATAGGGTCTCCAGAAATCACTAAGTTGAGGTAAGGTTTTTAAGCCTATTAGATTATGTGACAGAAACCAACTGGCTACACACAAAGGAGCTCAGAATCCCAATGGCAGGAGGGGCACCCCAAATAATACCCTGCTGAACTATTCCAAGATGTCTCACAAGGGACCACTGGCTCATCAAAAACCCATCTGCAGAAATTAGAGAAGCAATGGGAGGCACAATGACAAGTTGGAATCCAGACTAAGGGCTCCTAAGAACAAATGCTCCACACAGGAGCCTTACCAGGGCTGTCCCAGGAGAGCCTCAGCCCCATTTTGCAGACACAGAAACCATCATGCCAGCAGCTGGTGAGACTTCATGTGGTCCATGAACATTTACTCAACAGTCTCTGGGATCCACATTGTATCTATGTATGTATACACTGTCACCAGTGGACCCCCATCCCACTCTGCCAGAGAGGAAGAAGATGAGGCCATTGATAGTGTCTGTGTTTTTGTGGCTGATGTGTGTGTGTGTCTGACCTGTGTACCTGTGTCTATATGGATATACACAGTGTATGCGTGTGCTTGGTGTGTGAACCTGCTGAGAGCACATCTGCAGCCTCACTGCTGGTCAGACCTGAGGATCCTGGAGTACATCTGCCTCACCTCCCTTCAGCTGTTGAATGTATTTTCCTCTCACAGAAACTACGCTATGTGGATAAATCAGAGAAAAACAACATAAGTAAAGAAAGAGCATCAGGAACTAGAGTCTTTGATGCCCTTTCACTCAACCCTGACTCATATGTTCTTTTTTTCTACCAAGGATTTTATTCTTGCATTTACATTTGTCAGAAATGACAGATGACACAATATGTCAGGTCTCTATGATCCCCTTTGTTGTGGTAGTTCTTGTAGCTTACACAAAACTGTTTTTTAGAGAAATGTTAGGACAGAAATACTCCACATGCATCTGTGAAAAAAAAGGCCAAATAGTATTTAGCTTTCTACTACTAAGTTCTGAAAAAATTCCAAACAGAAAGATACAAGCAAAAATTACAGATGTAAATAAAGATACTTTAAAATTTTTCAAAGTTTCAGAGGGCTTGTTTCTACTAGGAAGAAGAGTGGATTTAGATACTAAGAATTCCTATTTCCCACCTCACCACCTGCCTACAATCTAGACTTTAAATCATCTAACAGCTTAATTTAATTGATTTTTGGTCAGAATTAGGAAAGTCTTATTTGGTTGAATAGGAGTCTTCGAGACAAGGCATGCACACTAGAATTTGATTTTCTCTTCTACTTGATCTCTTCTTTGCCATGTACTGGGTCATTGCAACACAACACTTGAAAAACTCATAGACCATCTCATGACATGTAGCATGCAATCACAGATGTTAAAATGTTACAGCAGCACTCAGAAGCAGATAGCTGTATCTTAGACTTCATGTTTTTAAACACTTTGAACTGAAAATCCATAAAAGTAGTAATTACATGTTGTGTTTGTAGCAGCAACACACAGATCCTCCAGACATGCAGGGATGGCCACCAGGAGCTCATTCCAGAGCAAACTTGCTTCCATCTCCTCGGCTCCAAGGCAGTTTGTGTCTCTCAATCTCAGGACCTGTGTACAGCACCCTGTTCTTCTGCCATCCACCAGCTACACTGATACTGCACATCGTTGTCAGGGCACAGGTTCTTATGTGCAGACTTTTTTGTGCAGGAGCAGACTCCTAGATGGTTATGGGTGGTAAACCTGTGCTAAACCTTATGCATTCAGCTAAATCCTCTAGCCTTTTTGCCCTCCTCAAAACAAAGCTAAAAATTGATCTCTTTGGTAAATCTTTCACTGAATTCCTAGACTAGGAATCAGCAGGGGCATATTACAAAGGAAAATGGAATAGTTTGCTGCCACCTGTCTCGGACAATACAGCTTATTTTTTGTGGTCTTAGAATTTATATTCCTCTAAATGAAAATAATGAATAAGATGATGAGATCATTCAGCTGCAGGATTGCTGAAGATTGTTTCAGTTATCATGAAATTATGAAGTGTGTGTCTCGTGGCCTAGTTATAAACATTTTCTGAGCACAAGATGAACAAAAGGTAGTCAAGTCAGATCCATGACTGCAGAACTAGGTCTACCAAATGTAGCCTCAATATGTTGCCTTCTTTTATTGGAACTGTAGAAAGAATCCTCTTGCTTTTGATAAGAAATAGTACTTACACAAATAAACTTACCATGCAAAGAGATAAAATAGGCACTAGAAAATATTAGCTCTTTTTTATAGGTAGAGAATCCAGAACAAGTGATGTTTTTTTCTTATCTGTGTACCACACCAAAGACAAAAATCTCATTTACTTCAGCCTACAGATTTACCTGCTTTGTCCAGAGACAGAAGGGTATAGGGTTTTTTTCATCTTATCCAGTTCTTCTGATTGGCCCAGAGTGCTTCCATGAACTCCTTTGTGGAACAGTACAACCCCAGCATATGTCTCACATGCCAGACAGAAACTCGAAGGTACTGTTTAGCCAGGATAATTGCTGAGCAATTTAGAAGATTGGAAAATACGCACCGGAGTGTATTAAAGATTTTGTAAAATGACACTGCAATCCCAACTAAAACTTTACAAAATAAAGTCCAATATATTACTGTTCTGGAGAATAATGACTCTATATCTACTAGAGCTAAGAGAGTAATTTATCAACATTAGCCTTGATGGGGCTTCCAGTGCAGTGTGATTGATTTAAATGTGTAGATTTTTAATGTTTTGAACAGGTGGCTAACTTAAAACAACAGTTTAAACTTTTATAGCATCTTATCATGCTGAGGCAGCTCATGGTGTTTTACAATGACATTAAAATTAAAATTTAATCTATCCTGCAGAGTTAATAATTAGCTAATGTCAGTTAAAAGTCAATGAAAACAAATCAGCTTTAAACATAGGCTGAAAAAAAGGGAGAAAATAGGGATCTCCTGATGTCAAGAGGCAATGAGTTCTGCCACGCAGATGCATGGCAGCGGAAAGAGCAAGCACCCTAAGTGACATTTGAGAGGGGGCTAAAATTTTAAAAGATTACTTTTTATCTCAGCTGCCAGACTATTTTATGGCTTCATTCACTTTTTGATTTATACAGCACTGTAACAGTCCTTGGGGATGGGGGTCAAGAGGTACGTGGCCTATCTTTCAGCAGTCACCGGGATTCCACTTTTACTCTCTAGCCCAGTGCATTCCACATTTGTTTCTGCAAAGTAACATAGTGACAAAAATGTAAAGATTGCTTAGCATCTCACAGCCAGTTACTTGGATTTGAATTCCTTCAGTCTAAATTCCGCTTAAACAGTAGAAACACAATCCCCTGACCTCTATGTTTTACAAGGAACAGGTGCCTGTTATTTTGAAAGGAGGGAACGTTGCATTAGTGCAGGAGAGGTTTCTGAGTTGTAAACCTGGTCTGACGTAAGTGCAGGATTTAAGTCTTGACCTTCTCTATTATAAAAATCTTGCACAGCGTGCTGTCTGTTCTGAATCACGTCTAATCCTTCTTGTGCGTTCTATAGAGTCAAGGTATTTTGCTAAATTCTATGGATTGTGCTTAAGAAACGAGTTTTGTTTCTGCTTTGAACTAGTCATTGGTGATACATTTCATTCTCTGTAAACTACTGAGAGATCCTAGGAAAATAGTTTACTTTAGCAAACTAGAATGGGTTATGAGAGCAGTGTTACAAAGTCTCCGTGCAAGCCAGCCTTCAAGTCTTTTCCATTTTCACCTGTATAAAAAAAAGGGAATCATAGTGTTTTCATTCCTTATTGGTCTGACTCTTACTCTCATCACAGTTGTCTACTACTTGCATGAAGCCAGTTAATTACCTTTAGACTTGGTTAAAACTTCAAGGAAAATGTGAGAATATAGCATGTTAACCTGCATTTGGTATCTTAATCCAGCTAACAGATGTAATGAAAGATGACAGTATGGTTACTTGCATGTATATTCCCAGAACATCTGGAGAATTTGCTTTTACTCCTTGTTGTTACGTGAGCTAGCTCAATTAAGTCATCACAGGTGTGTTAACAGATCTGTCAATTCTCAAACATTGCACGTGTAGCTCATAGAGTTGACTTTCACTCCCACATTCTTCTGTGGCTCTGGCTGCAGCTTCTCATGGATAGCAGGGTGTAGCACTACCAGATGCTGCTGTTCACTGAGCAAAACAGAGGCAGCCAGATAAATGAGGACGCTGCCAACTCATGGAGGTGCATGTTTACAGCCCCCCATGTCCCCCTGCTGCAGATTACTGCCAGACTACTTTTCTTTTCCAGAAAGAAGAATGTGTTTCAAGCATAAGCACAGAGAAATCTGGGAAGTGCTCCGTATCTACAAATTCTAAAATCCCACTATAATTCATCACATAGGTGTATGTTAGACAAGAAACATCTGTGAAAAAAACAATGATTTCTGTTTGTTCAGCAAAGCTGCAAAAGTGTCTTATGGATTAGTGCATATATTAGCAGGAAAATGCATGCAAAAGTATGTGCTGAAGAAACAGCTCTCTGATTCTTGTCAAGATGCCAATATGGACATTAGTCTTGTAAAATTTGGGCACCCTGTAGGGTTTTTATATGTCATCCTAAATATCTAGTTAGTATTATAAAAATGAATTGATAATAAGTTCAATTAGGTCAAGAGAGAGATTGTATCTGTGAAGTCTCTGACGGCAAGATCTTTGCAAAAGGAGACAGCTATTCAAGGGAATATCAAAGAAGATACATGAATGCATAATTAAGGGGTGACAGAGGTCAGCAATTAACACTTGGACATTCGTATTTCTTTCCTCAGGACAGGACAGTGGAATCAGAGGAGAAATTAAGTTCAAACCTGACACAGGAAGAGGACAAAGATACAGTTAATTTCAGTTGTGCTTTAAAGACTATTTTAATATGCATGTTATGCATTTTATTCCTTTTGTGTCATTCATTAGTGAACCAAAAAGATACAGATATGTATTTATCACTAAAGCATATACAGAGCAGATGATTTTTCTATGTGATAATTACAAGGACAAAATAAGTCTTAACATATTAAATGCTTTAAGTACTATTTGCAGGTACTTGTAGTTTGGAAAGATATGTATAGCAGGAGAGTTTGTTATAATTTAAAATGCTTATTAAATGTCAGTAGTTCTAATAAGTGATTGATATCTAATTAATGTGTCATATGTGATAATTTTTAAATGTTAATGAATGCCTAAAGACTTAATAAGTGCTGCTTGACCTATTAATTATGTTAGACAAAAAACTTACAGTAATTGTTTCCTAAATGAAATGCTTAAATCAAATGTTTAAAGTGTTACCATATGATGCTAACATGGTGGCAGTCTGATGTTATATAAGCTTATGATTCAGGGATAACCTTTGAACTTCTGCTTCACACATTCATGTAGAGCTGAGCTGCGCTGTTTCCAGTTTCATTGAAAGATTTACTGCCCTCTTCATTCTTTTGGAAGTGAGAAATTAATACTGTGGGCCAGGCCCTGCTGTAGTTTAGCCAGGCACAGCAGAAGTGCTGCCTTTTGTGCCTATCAGCGCGGATCCATTCCTGGCGGCGCTCAGCCTGAGGTCTGGCTCCTGTTATCTCCTGAGCAGGCTGGCAATGGCCATACATTCTGGGGTCCATCCTCCCCTCACAGAGAGATGGGGGTCTAAGAAATATGCAGCCATTAAGCAAAGAGAAGGAGACAAAGTGTGATCCAGTGATTACTGATTATAAAGGATTGAGGGCTTCTTCACAGATTTCCACCTGGTTGGAACAAAGCCACGCCACTTCTTTAAAGTTGCAATGCCCTATTGTCTCTTGCTCCCTCTGTAACAAAAGCATAGCATTTTCTTCCCATACCAGTGTTTTGAAATTTAAATCATTAAGCATTGTAAGGTGTTAATATGCTCAGATAGCTGGGAGCCAGAAAAGACATCACACTTTCTTTATAACTGAAGAGGAATGAAGTGATTACTGTTAGCAGAGTATTCATGGAAAACTTGTGAGTCTTCTCAGATTTATATTTATAATGTTTATATATGCATATATATTTTATTAACTTGATTAATAAATAATATGATTTGTATCTAAATATATATATTTAATTTACTTGATGCATAACTTATGAACATTTTCATCTTTGTATCTAAAGTTTAATAGAAAAATAAGTCCTAATTTTTAATTTCATTTTAAGCAAATTTATCTGGAATTTTTATTTTAATATTAAATTTTTTTATTAACAATTTTTATAGAACAGTTCCTGCATTCTGGGAGACTATATTTTTCAGGTACTTGTTTGGGCAGTGGGTGCTTTAAATGAAAAAAGAATATAAATATTTGGAAGATATTTGTCTTTTGTCTGCTGGTCAACAAAAAAATCCATGTTATGACCTTGTTTCTTTTAATCTTTCCTAGAATGTGTGTTCCCTATCATTCCCATGATGCTTGGTGGAGCCATTTCAATTAACTCTTTGCAAAGGCTCTATATTCTTTCTCAGAAAGCACTTCACAGAAAAATATTGAGATGAGCTACCAAGAATAGTTTATCTTCCTCAAGGTTTAAGCTCAAAGATGAGCAATTTCTTGTACAGGTGCTGTCCTTCATTATTTATGGAGTGTACTAAAAAGAGTGCACCCTTTGAAGCATACCATATTCTGGTATCCTGACTTGTGTATTCAGGTACCATGTCCCTGTTTATAACGCTCGACCCTGAATATTCATCAGTGGTAAGCATCAGTGCTAGAAAATCATGGTCTGATATGTGGCAATTTCTCACCTTTTGTAGCACAACATGAACTCTATTGGGAGATGAGGGGGAAGGATTAGTTATAAAAGTTTTCTAAGTGTATGAAAGATGTTTATTTACCTTATTATGATACTGCAAGATATTTCTTTATGATCATAGCTCTTTAAAAATATTTTGTCCCCTAGAGTGCTATTGGACGTTGGCTTTCATACAAATTTCCTTTTCATTGTCTACAATTTCTTCATAATTACTCTTGATGTAATACCCCTTGGCATTCAGAATACCTTATTGCCAAGGACAATGGAAGGAAGGAAGGAAGGAAGGAAGGAAGGAAGGGAAGG
>VZDJ01006585.1:7736928-7747691 GCA_008694505.1 Cyanoderma ruficeps | reverse complement strand
TCTAAGTTAAAAACTAGCAGCTCCAAACATTTTTGTGTTCTTTAACCCACAATCAATATTTTTAGAGAGAACAATGAAATTTATTCCTGTCACATGTGTGCAGAATGATCAGAACTTTTTGGAATTTTAGCAAGGAATAGGTTTCTCACATTTATTGTCTCCCTGAGAGAAATGTAGAGATGTCAGTGACTTTCATGCAAAGTATTGCAATCAGGAATCTCTAGTAGGACCATCAGCAGCTGCAACAGTTACTAATGGAAGAAAACAATTCCCCAGTTCACTAAAGAAAAAAGAAAAGGTGTTCATTTAAGGCATTTAAGGTAAGAATGATTTATGATCTTAAGATTTCAGAGAGGTCCCTGTGAATTGCAGAAGTTTAAGTAAGAAGTAGCTCCATTTAAATCCCTCGGTTTACTTTAGATAAGTTTGATCTAAATTAGGCAAGAATTAGAACCCCAAAAAAGAATTCTCTGTGGTGATATGGATTGAAAGAGAGTTTTCTTGGGGTCCCAGCTTAGGGAACAAACACTCCTCCAGCTGATGGAAGAGGATAGAATGCGAATATAATCTGTGAAAGGAAAACAAAGATCAGGTGTGGGAAATGAATTTACAGAGAATTCTTAAAGCCTGATAGAAGTTGCCCCAGATCTGGGTCAAAAAAAGACGTAATCCAACAATCAGGGAGAGTGTTTTTCCCACAGCTAGCTAGAAACCAGTAAAATAAAGAAGTAAACAAAGCTTTTGTTTCTTTCCGCTATCATTTTCTGCAGCCTGAAACTGCCACAGAGGTTGGATGCAGACATGCAGTGTCACCTCTCTGCAAGGATAGCTTGCCCCTGATGTCTTTGTACTACAGTGTGGAGATGTTTGGGGTAATTTACACCTTCACACTGCATTCCAGGAGGCAGCAGTTACACAGACCAGGGTATGAGTTAGTTTCATAGAAAACTACATGGGACCAGGATAATGCAAGCCACTGTATCTCAAAAGAAAGTGAGGAAATACCATAGGATGTCCAGATATTAAAATCTTCTCAGAGGTTCTGATATATGAATGGAAATAGCAGTAATATAGTGGGAAAAGGAAAAATACCACTATGAGAAAGGGTGAAATTTTCCCTTCCTTGCTAGGTTTCCATCCTCTAGTGAAAGCCATTAACATGTTTAACAGCTGTAACTCTGGTTAACATTTGGGCCCATAAGTGTATTTTAAAAAAAGAACTAGTTTAAATGCTATGTCCAACTTAAAAAGGCATGCATTTTGGCTCATTACTGACATAAATAATAATTATTGGTTTGTTTTAACTGTTATTAGTGGGATACTAACGTTGGAATAGATTTTTGGGCTGAATGTGTTGATAAGAACATTGTTCATTGATTTTGCTGATGACTGTTTTGGTGTTCATAATTTTTCAAGTGTGCTACATAATAAAGCTGGTCTGAAAGCCTTGTGTGCTTATTGGATGCATGTGAAGTTATTTGAAAATAGGTAAAATTGTGTTCAGTTTATGGCCTACAAACAGTGGAGGGGTGAAGATAGTTACTCTAATGCTCCCAATTCGACTGTGCAGTCTATTTAATAGATACTATATGTGCAACAATTTACAGATCAGTTAGTTGGTAATCTCAGCAGATTTGACACAACTTGAGCTATTAGCATCAGGTAAATGAGTCCACAATATTTGACCGTTGGCAAGCAAGATATTATGACTTTCAAAGTCATAATGAAAAGTATTTCCAGGCTTCCTTTGGCTGTTTGGGACTCCTCAAGTCATTTTCGGGGAAAATAAAACAGCTTGAGGGTTATAGCAGTGGTGTAAATATTATTTTCCAAATGGTAGAACTAAATAAATTTGAATTGGAAATATTAGCAATCAGTGGAATAACTGCTTGTATGTAGATAGTCTAAGGATTTAGTCTTTGATAAAATAAGCAAAAAATGCATAATTGGGTAAAAGTCTCTACCAGCAAAGTGGGTGAACAAAAAGACAGTTAGGTTTCTTTGATTACACTGGTTGATATAGCACATCTGACTGGTAAGTAAGTAATTAACAGTGACTTAAGTAACAGTGACTAGCTTCTTAAGCTTAATATGGTTTGGTTTAGGGTTTTGTGCATTTATAATCATAGATCTCATTTCTGTGTAGTTTGTTTTGTTTTGGATTTTTTTGGTTGGTTGGTTTTTGGGTTTGTTTGTTTGATGTGTTTTTTGTTTGTTTGTTTTGTTTGCATTTTTTAATTGAATTTAAACCCTGTGAGATGTAGCGTAGAGACATCTCTGTATGCTTTCTGCTGGCTAAACTTCTTGGAGTAATGGACAGAGCATGATGAGCACAGACAGAAGTACATAAGGAAGAGGCAATTGTTGTACAGAAGGTGACCAAACTGTCTGGATGGATGTATTGTCTATGCTATAGAAGGCACAAGGCAAACATTGGATTCAACTGGGACATAAATGATTTAGATCTCCTTCACTAACTTACAGAACCTAGTACCTAGTAAGGAATCATGGAAAAAAATCTTGCTCCTCATCGTTCTAAATGAGGAACATAAAATTAGACATCTTATTCCTGAAATTTTTTAAAAATATTTAAGTTTTACAATCCTAAAGGATTCAGATGCATTTGCATGGCTGAATTCAGCAAAGAAATTAGGAAGCTTTAGCTTCAGGTTAGGGATCTTAAAAATGCTAATGGAATTTTGAAGCATCCTTTTACTAAGAGTTAGTAAAAGGTGTTACTTTTTCCCCTCTTCAAAACTTGCAACTGACTAGTAGTAAAGAAAAAAAAATTGCTAGAAAGAGAAGAGGGCATCTTAAACAGTGGTTTTTTACTTGGGAAACTAAGTTTTCAACTAGAGTTACATGTATAAAAGCACTGATATCATAGGAAGGAGCCTGAGGGAGGGAATGAGGAGATCAGGACATCCATAGATATTGCACCAAAAATATGTATTAAAATAAAAAACTTCATGTAGTAGTTGCTTCTTTTACAGCTCTACCCTCTTGTGAAATACGTTCTTGAACATGACACGCAGCTGATTCTAACCTATGTGGAAATCATGCAGGTCATTGCCTCACATATATAGAAACCTACCAGCATCTAATACAATTTCAGAATCAGAAAACCTGCTTCTGTGCACCTGTTTAAACTTCATAATCCTGGCCCACCTGCAGTTCACCAGATGTTGTACTATTTCATTGCTTGCATGTCTCTATGTGTACTTGATTGTGTTTACCAAAGAAAATGCTTTGAATAAAGTTATTGGAGACATTTATTTATTTCCCTGCTGAGTGACAAACCAGACTAGAGATTTGAAACAGATTTTCATCATACTCCTTCCTAGAAGTGATAAAAAGAAAAACATCATGTTAATAAGGGAATAAATGAGTCAATATTGTGTGAAACATAATATAAAAAAATTACCAGTGTAGTATGGCTTCACAAAATTCGTATTTCATTGTTTTTACATAAAGTAAGAAATCAATAAACAAGGAAATAAAATTGATGTAAAAGCTTAAAATTTGGAACTGTGGAAAGAGTTATATTCCTGAAAGTTCCCTGAAAGAATAGAGAAAATGCTCAATGAGATACTATATGAAAATGGAACAAATAGAAAAAAGAGTCTGGTTTGCCTTAGGGTGCTAGAAAATGTATGATGAACTAGTTATATCAATATGCATGTGATTTTCTAAGGAGGTTAGAGTTGCTCTTTTAAAAAACCTTCTGGCTAGTAATTTTAATTTAGATTGCTACCTTAAAGGGAATATTATAAATAATTACAGATCACAGTTAGATCCCAGATAAGTGCTGTACCACTAGGCATAAATATACTGAATAAAACAGTACCAAGAACTTTTTAAGTCAATAAGGTCCAGATTGTCAATTACTGGCATTGTAAGCACATTGGAACATAGTGCCCCAAACAAATACACTGAAACTATATTACTCGTTCATCTCTGGCTAGCCGCCACCCTTTCACAAAAGAAAGTACAGAAATCTCCCTTATGTTAATATATCCTTTTCTTCTAAATGACCCTTGTTCTGTACCCACCGAGTGTTGATTAACAAAAAAAAAAAAAAGTCAAGGAATCTGTTCATATTTTTGAGATTTAGATTTGCTCAGCAATTACAAAATTTCCTTACTTCACTCAGGAGTACATCAACTAGAGCTTTCTAAACAAAACCAGTTAAATCAATACATTGATAGGCTACTACTAGCACTGCCATACTAATCAGGGTTACATGTATTCACGTCTACACCTATTCCTGACAGACAAAGTCCAGAAAAACATATGAGATATATGTACCTCACTTCAAGACTTGTGTTGTTGAAAAAACAGAAGTATTTCCACAGCAACTCCAGTGCCTGGGTTTGTTTGCAAATTGACCTGAAGGCTCCATGTAATGGAATAAATAATCCTGCATCCTATACTCACTATGCATATTTGCTGCCTTGTCCAGCCCGAGGCAAGAGCAGACAATGCTTGGTGCAGATGCTTCAGAAAACTTTGTCCACCTCGCTTCAAGACGTGTAAATTTTGGGTTTACTCTCAGTGGTTTTTGTTTCTTAGAACAGATTTATTTACTAGATACGGCATATTTCATATCTGACAAAGGTACCTGAAGTGTCTGCTGTCAATTTCTTTTGCCACTGTTTTGTATCATCATGCTGTTTCTGCCAGCATGCTGACAAGAAAAATAATTTCCGATTTATTGCAAAACAGAAATCACTGAAACAATCACTCTAGTCACTATGTGGTGCAAGTGCAAACAGAAAACAAGGCACTGTCATTGTTGACATTAATTGCAGTATAGCTACAGGATCCTTTCACCACGAAGTTTTTGTTTTGGTTTTGTGGAGTTATGCTTTTTGGTTTTTTTTTTCCTTATGCCCCCTGAACTGTCTTAATTGTACAGATATTTGGATTGGAAAGTTCAGAGCTCACTGAGAAAGCTCTGCTGTAACAGGTGACCACTCAGCAGTCCTGTCCAGATTTCAGCTCCCATGTGTTTGTGTCCCTCTATTGTTTTCTTTATTATCATTCCCTGAAAAATGCCTTTATCTGTTGACCTTAATGTACATGCATTGGGTTTGCATGGTTAGATTTTGGTAGTGAGGGGTACAGGGCAGCTTCTGTGAGAAGATGCCAGAAGCTACCCCTGAGTCTGAGAACCAGTCCCAGGTGGGTCAAATACAAATCTGCCACTGGCCAAGGCCAAACCCATCAGCAATGATGGTAGTGCCACTCAGATAACAGAGTGACACAAGGGAAAGAAAACCACTGCATCACCAACTGAGGCTCCTGGCAGAGAGGTGAGAACATGTGAGAGAAACCTGCAGACAATCAGGTCAGTGCAGAAGAAGAAGGAGAAGGAGCTGCTCCAGGCTCTGGAGAATAGATTCCCCAGCAGCACATGGTGAAGGCCATGGAGACCCATGGTGGAGCAGAAATCTACCTGTAGACCATGGAAAACCCTACACTGGAGCATGTGGGTGCCTGAAGGAGGCTATGTCCCTATGTAGTCCTGACAGGATCCGTGGACCCAGGCAGACTTGAACCCAGAGGAGAGCAGCAGCTTGTTCCTCAGGGACTGCACCCCATGGGAGAGACCCACACTGGGACAGCTTGTGAAGGACTGCAGCCTATGGGTAGGACTCATGTTGGACAATTTTGTGAAGGATTGTCTCATGTGGGAGAGATCCCGTGCTGAAGCAGAGGAAGAGTGTGATGAGGCCTCCCTCTGAGGAGGAAGGATCATCAGAGACAAAATGTGTTGAACTGCTCCAGTTCCCTGTCCTGCTGTGATGCTGCGAGGAAGGACATAGAGATTGCAGGAGTGAATTTAAGATAGGAGGAGTGAAGGAAAGGAATTTTAACCTTTAGGTTTTTATTTCTCATTACCCTACTCTGGTTTGATTTGTAATAAATTAAACTGATTTCCCCAGGTTGAGTCTGATTTGGTGAGTAGCAAGACTGAGAGTGCTACAAAGTTGAACAAACGCTGATTTTCTTTGATTGTTTGTATGAAACCTAAATTTCTTTAACTCTTCCTGTACCTTATGTTACTTATTCACTTTTGGTGGCTCTCCTCTGGATTCATTTAAGTATGTCGATATCATTTGGTAATGACAGCAGATAATTTTGACCTTGTGATTCAAATGTGCACAATGTTTAAATAATTTCTGATCCACCTTATTGAATTACAAAGCACATGGACCATAGCGTGTACTCCAGTTTCTGTTTTGTTTCATCCAGAGAGGCTTTTTTTTCATTTCCATATCTGGCTTTTGCACATAAAAAATAATTCAAAATCCTTCACTGTATATTTTTTTTAAATCCTGTGGTTTTTTGTTGTTGTTGACATGAGCATCAGTAACATCTCAGAAAACATCTATTTTCCCCATCTCTGTTCTGCTGCTTATATCACCGAAAGGGAACTATGCTGGCTGCAGATTCAAGGTGATTTATAGTGTCAATGCATTACCCAAAGCTCTCACTGCATTGAACTACTACTTCCACATAGCCTAGTGTTCACTTGGGCTTTGAAAGCAATTTAGATGACAGGTGCAGGCTCTCTGCATGTGCAAACATAGCCTTAGGAAAAAAATTCCTATGGTTCTGAAAAAAAATAGTATAAGGATCTGAAGACGCACAGCAAGTCTCATTCCTTCCTCATCACTCATTTAAACATAAAAAATATTATGTTAGAAAAATTAATAATAAAGAATATTTAGTATACAAAAAGCTTTTAGGTATTTGGGATCTGACTCCACTATATTACTATTGCCATAATGAGACCTTGATCCACTGAAAATTCTCTGATTAAACTGCACTTAGAAGCATCTCAATTTAATGAATAGATGCAGATGTTCAAATGTATAAAACCATGTCAAAGCTCCAGTTATCATTCATAAAGCTCCAGTTATCATTCATAAAGCTCCGGTTATCATTCATAAGAACAACAGTTTGATTTATTTGGGTAAACACAGGTGAGTATTACAGGGTATCTAAGGCCAGCAGACAGGATTGTTGAAGAACTGTGCCTGTCTGGAGCATAGTAAGATGCCAGCTGGGAAAAGCTGGTGGTATCTAAATAACCCTATGGTTTAGACACATGACTCAAGATTCTGTTTGTTTGTTTGTTTATTTTGATGGTCATCTGAAACACTTTTTAGGTTCTGTTGGCACGAGGTCCATTCAAGACCTAAAATTTGATCTTTTATGTAACAGCATGATTACAGCTGATTATTTTGCATGAGAAGGTGTCAGGAAGCTGGAATAATTTAGTCAGATTAAGCTGCGAATAGCCCTGCAGATGTATTAGGAACAGAATAATGAAATGCCTGAAAAAAAGTTGAAGAGAACTGAGAAACTTGGCACATTTAGAGAAGGTGGGGTCTTCATAGGATTATAGGATAATTTAGGTTGGAAGGGACCTTAGGAGTTCTCTATTCCAGCCTGCTTCTCAAAGAAGGGTCATCTGTGAAATCTCATCATGTGACTCAGCATATAAATTGTAAAAATGTTCAGTGGTGGAGATTGCTCAGCCTCTGACCAAACCTGCTCCAGGGCTGGGCTCTCCTCGGGGTGAAAAGGTTTTCCTTTATGTTCAGTTGGAACACTTTTTCTTTCAACTTGTCTCAGCTCTCATCACACAGCACTGAGAACAGCCTGTCTTTATGTTCTGAAAATCCTACCCATGTATACAGAAGGGAAACTTTTAGATCTGTTCCAAAACCATCTTCCCTAGGCTAAACAAGGAAGACTGTGTTGCTGCAAGGGCTATTACCTCCCAAATATGTGACTTTGCATTTATTTTGTTTAACTTCAGGAGGTTACTATCAACCCACTCCTCCCATAGTTTGTCTAGGTGCTTTCAAATGTCCCTTCTGCTGTCAAATATACCAGCTTGCTCTCCATGGTTTGGTACCAATATTGAAGAGTTCACCACATTGTCTCTTCTGCTGTGTCCAATGAAGATGATATGTACAAAAGGTCTAGAGATAGACTCTTACAAAACTCCACTTGTTACTTCCCTCCATGAATAACCCAGCTTCTAATCAATTTTAATCTAATCAATTTTTTACCCACCTAGTTAAATAGCCATTCCAACTATAAAGTCTCAATTTTGATGTGGGAATATAGTGTTTAAAACCTTGCCAAAGTCAAGATGAATTAAATCCACTTTCCATTAATTTTAAAATGCGTGTATTTTATCAAAAAGACAGACCTTTTGTAAATCCTTGCTGAGTGTTCCCAGTTACTTTTATGTGCTCACAAATATACTCCGTGATTTTCCATAGTCTGAAAATGAGGTTGACCAGAATATTGCTCCCTGTATTGACTCTTTAGCAAGAAATATTTTTTTACTCTCATTTCTTAATATTTAGTCATCTGAATCACCTAAAGTTACAAAATTATGCTTTCTAAAGAGGCCAAGCTCTGGTGATTGGCCAGTGGAATAATAAGAAGCACAGAACAATCAAAATTTTAAGCAGAGAAACAACTACTAGCTATGATTCTTTAGAGAAAAAAAATCCAGTTGTTCAGCTCCAGGCACTAAGAGGACATGCAATCTGGTTAGAGGGCCTGGAAAATCATTGTGAAGAAGTCATTTTTGAGAACTTTGAAATACCTGCAGTGAATATCATCAAAACTCCAGCAACAGGATCTTTTATGTTCAGGAAAATAATTTCTTGTGGCAAAAAAAATATTAGATGGGGATGAAAGCAACTCATAACCTAAGAGAATAGAGAGTCTGCCAACATCCTACAGGGGGTTTTTTTGCCTCTTTGAAGGGGTGCCAAATACTTCGTGAGGGTTCCAAATAAATCACAGAGAAAGAGGTGAAACAAGGCCAATCCTATACTGGTCAGATAACAAGGAAAAAATGCCTAACTTTGACAGCATAAGCTGAACTTCGTATCAAGACAATTTTGGGCTATTTCAGTGCATCAAATATCAAGAAGACATATTCTTTGCCCAGGTTCACCTAGAGAAAGTCAAAAAATAATCTCCTAGTCCGAAAATAATGCCCAGTTGTTAGCATGACTGGAACAATTTTAAATTCCTCAAGATTTAAGTAATTCAAATTAGAGGATTTTTTGGCTTAAGATATCCCATCCTGATTCTGAGACAGCATGAAATCAAGAGTTGTATTTGTACTCAGAGAATGATGTGGTCAAGTAAGCTCATTCTTCAGTTTTCATGAAGGAAACTAGATGCATTAAGGATATTGAAAGTGAGTATGACAATGTGTCTCTCTTGGTATGATGGATGACTGCAAGAAGCTACAAATTGTTTAAGCATAATTTAAAGACTGCCATAGTGGTTGGGAATTTGAATGCATGGTACCTGTCCTTGAATATCCGGAAAGCAATATTTTAGCTGTGTGACAAAGGCAGGTAGCAAAGGAAGAACAAAGATTTCTATATACAAAGGTGTAGCAATGCAACTTCTCTGCCATTAGGCTATATAACACATTTCAGAGCTTGATGAACTGAAGAATGTAGACTGCATTTCTACAAAGTCCGCAGGTGTGTGAACAAAAGTCATAAATCAACAGCCAATTGAAAGAATATGTACACAATCTTCACGTGCCTTGGAAGAAGCAGCCAGCATTAATCAGGTTTGGTCAGTGCATATGCAAATGCTGAAATTCCAGTTAAATTTTGTAATTAGTTTTCTTAGTGTAGAGCTAGGTTGAATTTTTTTTTTAAATTTTTTTTTTTTGGATTACTAGCCAGGATGTAGTGCATGAAACCAGAAAAATCTCAACAGGACATTGAAGTCAGATTTGTTGGCCTTCAGAAAAACAACAAATTATGACTAAAAATAAGTCAGTTTCTGGAATTTCTGAAAACTGATTCAGAAATTAAACTGTAGAAACAATATAATAAAATAAGGGAATGCTCTGATTTATCTTATCACTTATACCGGTTACCATGTGTTATTCACAGAACCTCCATGTTCCTCTCTGTGAACTTTAATGTTACTGTCTATGAACCTTCATATTCCTCTCTGTGAGGTTACCAAGCCCTCAAATTATGTTAGCTATTCAAAAATGATATTCTGTTTTTAGAAATAACAGAAGACATGATGTAACACTGAAAAATGTACCCTACAGCTTCCTCATTAGAATTTCATACTTCTAATTCAGTCTTAAATAGAATTTAAAGTTGACATCTAAAGCAGTAGTTAGAGAAAAATTACAGTTAGATTACCTGACCTTTAGTGGAAGCGTCCCTTTCACCTGAAGGTTTGGTAACTTTTTTACTTTTCGGGAAAAGAACAATTTGCTCTGGGTTAATGTTATTTCATGCCTCGAGGCAAATTGTCAAATCATATGTAGATGTAAATACTCCATTTGTAAGACCCTGCATTTTTACAGGCAAATTGACAATTGCAAGTGCAAACTGGATGGCAGAAAGTGGAGTTATCCAGTTTAAACAATCAAAAGTTGTGACTTCACTTGGATAGACATGTGGCATAGAACTAGAAAAGCATTCTGAGGATAGTAGTTTACAAAACATCTCCAGCAAATTATATATTAGGCATCTTGAAGTGATAAGAAAATAAATATAGATTATTTCCTTGTAGGTGAGAGGAAGAAGAAATCAAAGTTCTTTAAATTCACAAAAAAAATTAATGTAATTACTAGAAACAGGGCCAGCAAGTCCTACTTATTAAATCACTATTTATTAAAGAGGGCTAGAAAAGAGTCCAAAAACAAGGCCATGATCTTTTTTTTTTTTTTTTTT
>VZDJ01006585.1:7670368-7736898 GCA_008694505.1 Cyanoderma ruficeps | reverse complement strand
TTTATTTAAGAAATAATTTATTATGAAGTTAGTAAAAGCCTAGAAACAGAGAACCTTGAGATCTTTTTTATCCTGAAAATAGTCAAAATTAATCGATTACAATGACTGTTGGGGCACTTTTGCCCTAAATGGGTACAGGTAAATTGTAGCAATCTACATCAAATGTACTCTCATGGCCTGTGTTACATAACTACTTCAAGAGGAGATAAGTATCCCACTGGGACTACCTTCCAACTGATAATAAAAAGTGATTGAAGTGGTAAGTTAGGGTTTTTATTAAACATCTAAGTCAGGCAGATGAAACCCACCCAAGTCTGGAAGTAGACATCTGGAGAACAACAGTTTCACCAGATACTGCAGAATTCTGATTTACCAAATAAGCCAAATGAGAAAGTTTTGGATCCGGACTTTGCTAGATCTGAAACTGTTGCAGAAGTCTGTACAAGCTTGAGGCATTGCCTGAACTTACAGCAATTTCTGAGGTTAGACTGAGACTACATTTTTGTATTCTTCTCCTTTATTTCTTTGTTCCTATAAGTGAGTTATGTTAGTCTACACTTACAACAAATTCTTTCTTCTTAGAGAGGTGCAAGGAGAAGGAAGCCTGATTAAACCAATTTTCTCTGGACAATGGTTCTTGCAACTATGGACTATTTCTTTTGATGTCTGCTAGAAACTTTCAAAGTTCTTTCTACTATTTTTCCCCTCTTTTTTATTATACTGTTAAGGTATTTTACATTAATTCAGATTAATTTAATGAGGTTATCCATGGCCACTATTCCTCCTTGTAGAAGTATATCTTGATATGTGTGATAATAAATTATAATCCTATTTCTTTCGAAAAGAGTGCTGTGGTAAAAACCATGTTTCTCCTGTACCATTGTCAAAAATTAGCAATTAACCAGACTGCAAAGAACTCGTTCTTTGTACTTGTGCCATGTCTTAACGTATTTTTTTCTCACAAGATTTTAATACTTTTATTCTTAGTAATTTTAATCACTACATCCATGTCTGCTTTTTCTTAAATTCCTGTCTGTTTTCCCAAGCAATACTCTGAGAAACACTCATTATGGATTTTTTCCACTAGCTTTTATTTCCTACCATCCTACTGAAAAGGTTTTCAACTTTGCAAAGTACAAATATTACTGCCATGTTCTTTGCTATTTATCAAGTTCCACTTTTCCCCCTCCCTTTGCTGTGAGGACTACCACAGGGATATCCCTCTTGTATGTTTTATAACCTGTCTTTGTCTGATAGACTACTGAGGGAAGTGCCTCAAAACTACATGGCATTTCAACCAGATAAAATAACCTGTGATGCTGCAATCAAGTTTTCATGTACAATTCTTGAGCTTCAGAGACCCAGTGTAATGTGAACCTAAAATTAACTTATCATATCCCTCATCTGATCTACAGTTCATTTACATTTGCAGTCTTCAATCTAAGGAATCTTTCCATAAAAATACATCTTCAGAGGTTTACCTAAAAGAAATTGGTTGGAAAATCTTCCTTAATATGTTAACCCTGGGAGCATAAGAGGCCCTGTGACCTTGTTTCAAATAGTTCTATTGAGTTTTCCCTTCCTCTGCTTCCTGACCCTTCCCAGTGCATCTGTAGGCAAAAAATTGACGGGAATGTATTTTTTTTTTCTGGATTTTCAGTATTGCTGTTTACAGTGATTCAAGACATTTGGGTTTTAATCCTTTGCTTGTACTTTTAAAGTGGAATTATGAAAAAGGAGCAAACGCCAAAACATATCTTTATTGTTGCTTCTTTCTCATGTGAGAGCCATTTTCTTCTGCCACTTGTCAGCACCTCTTAATTTTGTAAAATAGGTAAAAGGTAACAGATGAAAACAAAAATCTGTCAAAAGCAAATAGAAATCTAAAGGGTCTCACCTCTGTCTAAATAATTCCACATTGCTTTTATTCTTCAGCTCTTTTTATTTTCTTACTTAAATGTTGTTGTTAAGAGGTTCTAGAATGTTAAAATTTTACAAACCTGTAAAAAAAGAAGTCTTCCTATTCCCAAAAAAGGGAAATTGTCTATCTGATAGTAATGGATTTTGACAACTGTGTCTCTGGGTGTCCTACTCATTGTAGACACAAGAAACAAACTTCTGTATGCCCTTTTAGTAATCTCTTTTTCGAGTTGTCAGTTAATAGTTCCTGAATTGCATTCTGTTTCAGGCTTGACACTTTTTTTCCCCTTTCTTCTTGCCTCTTGACATGACCCCCAATTTGAAATTATTGTGCTTTTTTTCTGTTCTGAGTTGTCTAAATGAAGTTCCCTCTGTCTTTTTCATTTGATTCAGTTTTCCTTAATTTTAGTATGTCTATGAGAGAGAGTTTCATCACTGCATCCTAGTTCAGGCTATTGCTCTTGTTCCTTCTCCAGTTTGAACTACTACTGTTTTCTGGATGTTGTTACCTTCTCCATCTACCATCTTTTACCTTTATTATCTGACAGAATTTATCTGAAAAAGGCGAAGGATCGGGGAAGGCCCTTTTCAGCTTTCACATTTTTGGCATCATGTCTCATTTTTCATTTGGCTGGAAGGTTTCTTCGGTCCCTCTTTAGGAAATAATTCATCTTTATGCTTCTGAGAGGTAGCTTGTGAAACTGTCCACTGTTATATGTAGCCACAATGTCCTTAGGTGTTCTGTCTTTGTTCTATGCCCATACAGTGTCTCATCCTTTGGGATATCGTCAGCCTTCAGGAGCTTCTACTAAAGGCAATGGAAACAAATTCCTATATAGTATTTACATAATTTCAGAGGTGGATGAAGCCAGAAATACCGTTTTTTTAGTCTACATAAATACGGATCTCCCTACCTGCCTCCACTAAAATTGTGTGATTGCAGGTACAACGTAAGTGCAACTTAAATACTGCAACACTGCAGCCTAGCCTGAAGGTCACCAAATGCCATAATCATTCAGCCATTGGGAGATTCTTATAATTGTTGCATGAAGGATCTTTTATTTTCAAATTACATTTGTTCAGTCTTTCCAGCCTGTCTCCTCAATCTGCTTATCTTCCTGCAGTGGCTAATCATGGTCCTTTTGCAAGCAGAACTTAATGTCGTTTCATATCTCATATGTAGCATGAGATAAACATCTCATCTAGGTAGACCTCTTCTGTACAACTGCAAAGAGAGAGACAGGACTGTGGTCCCAGTGTTGCTGAGCTTTCAGTTTCATGGTGAGCTGCATGCTAAATTAATTCCAAAAATAATTTTCTTAGAATTCAACTCTGGCTTCCTTCCCCTTTACAATCGTTATAGTTCAGTGACAAAAATCAAAGGGAGCTTCAGTAATCATGAGTGTTCAAGATTTTTAAACTTTTGTGCCCTCTATATAGTTCTAGCTCTTCAGCATTGATGCTCCACCAAGGACCGTTCTTAGCCTCACCTTACTAACCTTGCACTGATGAAATGAATCTAAGGTTCTACATCTGCATTAGACAAGTTCATTAAATTTTGTGCAATGCTCAGACAGTGTGCTAATAGAGGGCATGTAAGTATGCAGGTAGAGAGAAATACCTGCTGATTGCCTGAAAGAAGTCTGATCAGCCTAATTCTGGCAAAGTAAAACTTCTGTTTTGTCAGACTGGTTTCTTTTCTGAAGTAACCAAAAGAAGCAGAACTACTTTTGTGCATCCACTACTCTTCAAAGTACCGGATACAGTGTTTTGGTTAGGTTATTCCTCCTATTTCTGAGAACATGAATGTTGTCTTTGGCACTCTTTGTGAAGAACTGATCTATAAAATTTGGGGGTTTAATTTCATTTGTCAAGATTTAGTCTAAGTTACGTATTGCATATGATATACTTATTGACATTTGTAAAATTATGTGCACTCCATCCATCATGTGAGGTTTGATTTGAAGAGATTTGAACAGTTTGAGGTAGATCAGCTATTTGGAGTGTAATTAAATTATCTCACTTTGCTTCCCTGGAAACCTCAATTAGAAGAGAGATAATTCTGTTGCAAATGAAGTGTGTTTTGTTGATATGTAGAAGAAAGAAGAATAAATATGGAAGGGAAGCAGTTAGTGGTGGCTAATGATGGGGGGCGGGGGGGAGGAAGCATGTAGCATACAAAACTGGAATTTTTCATTAAGAAAAGAGTGCTATGTCTCAAATGATGGCTGTAATACACATAATCCTTCAGGAATAACTATTATTGTTAATGTAATAAGAAATAAGTTAATAACACTTCAGTTCTTTCTAGCAATTCTGCTATACTTACCTTATTTAAGTGTCATACAATAGTTGATGGGATATTTAAAAGATTATGGTGTCACATTGACAGTGAACAACTTCCTGTGGAAGGGCTAACATAAGAGGATCTTTGTCATATATCATGTCTCTTTCTCTGCTATTCTGTTAATTTTAAAATTAAAATTACTGTCACTGTAAGAGGAAAGGGGAAATTATTCTTCTTCAGAGAAAAGTCTTCTGAATTCCAGCAAACTGGCAACACAATACCATTTTGAGGTGGTACAAGACGAATCCTAACAGTTCATCCCATTCTTAAACATAGCAGTTTCAGGCAAGATATTTTGTGCTATTTAGTTACTTTCTTAATCTTTCTCTTTTCAAATTCTGTCACATGTCTAGAGGGGTGAGCATTTTATAATGAGATGATATAATTGAAAATTCCTGTGTCTGGTGGGAGACCCATATATATAGTGATCAGCAAAACATATGCAGTGGTGACTAAAAATGTGTCATGGCAATCTGAGCTGTGTCTACACTGTGTGGTTAGTGCAAGCTGAATTTTATTTCTATCTCTCTGCCCACTGCTACCCTCCTATGAGTACCTGGAAAGCATCTCTGGCAAAGAGGAGACAAACTGAAGTGGAAGTGTGTGAAAAGATGAACAAGCAGTTGAAATCACAGCAGTACATTTTCACTGTACATGTACTGTACTTGGCTGTCTAAGATCTGTGTGAATGGTTTTCTAACCTTTTTGTGCCAATTTAAAAGCAAATAGAGCTGGCTTAATCCACCCATATTTTAAACTGGCTTGCACTTTTCAGAGTTCCAAAGTTCTATGTTCATCAGATTAATATTTGATTATAGGAGTAAACCAGAAAGGAAATATCCCTAAATGTAGCGGTTCGCATTTATCTGTTTGACTTGAAATTGGAACAACATGTAGTCAAGCTTCACCTTGGTCCAGATGTAAAGTAAACTCCAGTGTGGATGCATCCTCAGAAGACAATCCCCAATATATATGTGTGTATAGACTGCCTTCTCTGTCTTCTCCAGAACTGCACCACTGTGCAGATCGTGGTAAAACTGATTTCACCAATCTCAGGTTTCACTTTTTTCCTTAGTGAAAGTCAGTCTTCAAACACTGGATATACTTGAAAGAATGATCTATAAATTGCTACCTAGCTTTATTATGATCAGACACAAATGTCAGAATATCACTAACAAATGGATCTGAATTTTAAGTTTTCCAAATTTAATTTTACAATTCAAAAATTTCTGATGACTCTAAGAAAAAGGGCTTATCCTGTTACACTGCCTACAGAAACATCTCTTTCTATAACCTAATACATACAAAACTATGACTGCTCCATGTACAGACTGGTGACTACTTGCTTACTTCTTCAGTGTAGTCTTTAATGCCTCACAAGCACAAAATATATTTGAGCTCAGAAATAAAATCATAACCCTTTCTTAAGATTGTCAGAGCAAGTTCAAAATAAGAGACAAATATATGAGATATAAAGGCTCCAGAAAGCTTTCAAAGAGGCTGAGCTCTGCATGCCAGTCACTTTTTAGCAAGGGCAGCAATAGACATAATATTTGCAAAATGTTGTCTCTTTTGAATGGATAGAAGTGTAACACTTGCAAAGATGCCTAATATGATTTCAGATCCTCTCTATTGTTAATGCATTTTTTTTTCTGAATGAGTGCACTCTCACTTTTGAGACAATGGCAAACTTTGGTTTTTAAACACCTTTGATTTTAAGAAATCTTCCATGGTAAAGTTGTTCTGGGTTGAAACATGAACATGCTTGTAGAATGTATGAATTTGGAAGTCCTATGCGTTACACTAGAAGTCCTTAACTATGTGGTGTTTTAATTGTATGATTCAGTCAGTGAACTACCTGAAGACTGTTAAGTAACTTAAACTTCCAGTGTTGCCTTCATTTTATGAACATTATAGATTATCAAATGTGTGAATTGTCATAAGCATAGAAGTTTTTTCTTGAATTGTAGAATGCCATTAATAGTAGAGTGTAAAATTTATTGTATATCTTTACATGACAAATGCACTATGTATAAGCTTTCAGGGAAAAAATTCAAAAGTTTATTTGAGCTGACAGCAATAGAATTACTCTAGCAGAGAGTCCAGACTTTATAGTGCATTTTTGGCAGTACTAGATTTGTAAAACAAGATCATGATCTACTGTGAACATGATGCCATTTGGAAGGTGTTTTTTACCCTCCATGCTGAGCTTTCTTTGTTTATTTGGGCCTTAATTTGTGTACTGGACAACAATTTCAAATCTTGAACATTTTTAGCTCTGATCGGCTTATAAAGACAACCCTCTGTCCCTCAGAATACATCCTTTACATAGCACAAATGAAACTTTCTCTTTTTACCCCTCCCCAAGTTTTTTAAAAAATCATTATAAAGCTAAGGATAACAGAGGTACATAAAATTCCACTTAACCATTGCACAGGTTAGGATAAAAGCCAGGCTATTTGCTTTGTTCCCCTTAAATCCTTCCAGAATGCTGCTGTGAAAGTCAGTTTTATCTCCTGAAACTCAGGCCATGAAACTCCCCAATTAAAATTCTTTCACTGCCTACCATCCTTTTAGTTGTGTTCAAGGTCCTTGTCTTTCCCATCAAGGCTGTACTTTCATTTCTGCTTAGTGTACTACTTTTCTTGACTGCCCCCAAGATTCCCACCTAGGCACCGCTTTCAATCCCTTCTTCTACTTTTATCTTTATATTTTGTTCCCACTTGCCTAAATTGGAACTGCAGCTGAAATTATTCCCTGGCAGAGGCACCTACAGTGCTTGTATGTCACCACTCCTCATCCATGGTCTCCACCCTTGCCTGCCCGTTCCACTGGTGAGTGGAGTTTTATAGCCCTTGCTTTTGCCACAGTGCATACCCAGGGGACTGAGAGCTGGAAGCACAGTCCTCTGCAGCCTAATTTAAGAAAGCTCTGTGGTTGGGAGTGAGAATTTCTCGCATTCCTTTTGGATTGAGTTTAGGAAAAGATCATAGTACAAAAAGACTCACGGATTACACAGAGACTGCTTTAATTTCCATCAGTTATTCCTTCAAGGTTTCACACAGGGCTGTGGACCACTGAGGATCGCATGAGCTTTTAAAGTTCTGGGGATTTTATACAGTTTCAGCAGCAAATATTCATCGTCCCCTCATCTTCATTAAAAAAAAAAAAATCTTCAATTAAAATAGGCAATTTGCTTCAGTGAAATGTAGAGTTTTCGTGGTTTGCTGGCGCTTCAGATCAGGATGTAGCTTGCACATATTCCATATGTGGCATAATTTCAAAGAGACGCTATGTGAATTGAAGATGAAAGTTTGTGTTTTAAATGTCTATCCCATGCTTGCCATCCATTGAAATAGGAGATATAAAGAGATGAACATTAGAGAGAAAAAAAAAACCTGTCTGGTTTGATAGCTTATATTGAATTTATAATGCTGTACTTGAAGGGTAATTTTGTGCTTTCAGGTCACGTCACAGCAAGATGATCCATCTATATCTACATACATATGGACCTGGCAGAAACATATACAAATTAAAGACTAGATATAATCAGGGTAAAATAGCCTGTTTGATCCTAAGTGGAATTAAAAGTCTACCCACTGCCTTTAATTTCAAGTTAAATATGAGAGGCAAATGCAAACTCTACCTGCTGTGAGCACGTTGTAGCAATTTGTTCAAGATAATGAAGATTTTCTCTTGCTTATTGCAAAGTTTTAGTAATCTGGAAAGCATTCATGAGGTACTGTTATTCCTTATAAATTAGAATAAATCTGATATGAGTGGTATTGCTGGAATCTGGAGAGAGGATGTGAATGATTGAAATGCTCAGATTATGAATTACAACTTGTTCAGCAAGCCTGAGAGGATTAAGAAAAAGAAATCATGAGTTTATATATAGGAACAAGATGACTTGAGTCTTACACACAAGGTAATAAGCTCACATATATGTACTTCTTTTCAGAAATTTTAATTTCCAAGAATTAATCAAAATACAAAGTAAATGACTGAGAAATAAAACCTGAAATATACAAAGAAAAACAATGTTCACTATTTAAAATAAATCTTTCTACTGGCGAAGAAGAGTACTTCCATGTGTAAGGACAACATTGCCTAAAGTCTACCTCACTATCAGTGATAAAAAGAAATTAACTTCAAAAGATCTCTAGTTTTTCTATATTCTGTATATATCCAAGTATATCAAGGAAATTATTGACAGATTTTATTAGGCAAATTAAAAACAAATGAATAAAAAAGTAGCATGACCAGGTAAGTATAACATTTAGTCTGAGAACAATCCAAAAGAAAACAATGAAAAGAAGTCAATGAATTAAATTGATTGAGGAATAAAGTACATGGACATAATAATGTTCTAATTCATTTTTATGGGAAACAGCTCTTGTCAAACTTTGTTCCGTTCCTTGATGCTAGAAAAAATGATGTTGTTAAAATTAGAAGTGTATATCAAATAAAACTGGACATTTATCAGATGTTTGAAAGCATGATATTCTGGTTTAAAAAATAACACTATATAATATCAGTGTAGCAAATGATATATGAATGCATGAATGAATGAATGAGTGAATGAATGAATAAATGAATGGTACTTCTCAGAAAAGTAGTTTCAAGTGGGCAAACATCTTTGAACTTCTTCCCAATTAAGTCTGTAGCAAAATCCAATTGCCTTTATCTGTGACAAGAAAACAAATACTCCTAAGGCAGATGTTAATGATGTCCTCTGTGGTTAGCAACCCCTGAGTTGTTTAGAAGCTGCCCATTTGAAATATCCTCAGACAGTAGGGACAGATATTGTCTCCTTTTTTCATGTATGTTTCCTTCAGTTTTAATCAACATAAGAACAGTAATGCATATTCTCAGGTTGATATTTTTAATGCATGAAACTGAAGGTCTGCATGTTCAGGAGAACACAAGGGAGAGTTAAGGCTAAAATGCTGCACAGGACGAAAGCGCCAGTTGTGGTGCAGATTCATCTACACCACCCTTGACTTGAAGATGGTTTCTAGAGCAAACTTTGAAGAATCAGACCCAAGTTTTGCTTTGGAGGCAGCACATTAATTTACTCCAGAAAGCTCCTGACAGCCAGTTAATTTTACTGTGGAACACTGAAAGCCTAATAGTATATACTAAACAATTCAATGAGTAGGAGTTGTATCTAGGAAAGTGGTATCCTGAAAATACTTTTAAAGGTGGTTTTGGTGGATTGACCCTGGTTGGATGCCAGGTGCCCACCAAAACTTCTCTTTCATTCCCCTATTCAGCTGGATAGAGGAGAGAAAATATGATTCTCTCAACTCTTGTGGGTTGAGACAGGGGCAGGGAGGGATCACTCACCAGTTACTGTCATGGGCAAAACAAACTCAACTTGGGGAAGTTCATCTAATTTATTGCCTATCAGATCAGACGAAGGAGAAATAAAAACTAAATCTTAAAACAGTTTCACCCACTGTTCCCTCCAACCCCTCCCTTTTTCTCAGGCTCAACATTTCTCCCAAAATCTCTACCTCCTCCTCAAGCAGCACAGGGTGATGTGGAATGGGGGTTGCAGTCTGTTTATCATGCAGCAGATTTTTTCTCTTTGAATTCTACTATCTGAGAAGCACTACCATCATTGCTGAGGAGCTCAGGCTTGGCCATTGAGAGGTCAGTCTTGGATCCACACGGCATTGGCTCTCTTGGGCACAGAGGAAGCTTCTGTCAGCTTCTCACAGAAGCCACTGCTGTACCACCTCTCAATCTAAACCTTGCTGGACCTACCCAATACAGAGGTACTGTGCAAAGATTTGAAAATCAATAACCAGGATAATGCTGTGCTAGCTTTTGTCCTTATGAATAAAAAACATGAGTAATAAAAATAGATTGAGATTAGTGCCACATTTTTTTAACTTAAAGACTTTTTTTTTCAAAGAAAGAATAATCTGAAAAAAAATCAAAACCAACGTGTAAATGGGAGAGAGAATACATTGCTTCATTAATGGCATACTAACCTTTTGCACATTATGTGATGGCATTCAGAGGCAGTTCCAGCATTAAGACTAAAGTACTTTCTAAGAAATAAAGGAACAAGGATTTCTAATTGATTTCTAGCAGCAGCAGTGCAAAACAAAGAGAGAAACAAACAAACTTCTAATTATTCATAAAATTATTTTATAAATGGATTATATGTAACAATTTTCTATGATAGCAAGGATCCAAAATTGTTAAGCCAGACCTTTTTCAATTCCACGTGTTCATCCCAAAAGGTAAAGCATCAGGTAGAGAGAAACACTGTTATGTCCAAAAATGGTTTTATGCTTCAAGGAAGAAAAATGTGGTTTTTTTTTCTCACAATCGCCCTTAACGGTAGAAAATAAATTACTCTGATATGTGAAGTGATGTCACTCTGTTGCTTCACACTGGAGAAACAATGTGTTTGAACCTCTCCTGTACAGAGCTCTTCATTGATTAATACTGAATTTCTCTGGTTTCAAATAGTTTCAGAACTGCTAATTTCTGGTACTTCTGTTTATAACAGAATCATGCTAAAGTTTTATTACCTCTTCCAAAGGAATTTTCAAAACTTCAATAGAACACTGAAACGAGCTTTAGAGTAGAAATGCTCCACATGAAATGAAAATTTGTTGTGAATCTTTTGAAGCCAGATTTATACACTTCATAAAAATGTGTACACAGGGTAGCATAACAGAGACAGTCTCTAATTGCTCCTTGAAATCAGCATGGGCCCATAGCTATGGGCTGCACGGCTTCAGCACTTGACTTTTTATTCTGTTTCCTAAAGTTATCTATTTCTCATTGGAGGTGAGAGATGAATGTGTACCTGCTAAGTGTGAGGAGGATGGTAATGGAAATCAGTAGTGTTAATTAAATTAAAAGAATTAACATATCCAGTATTTCTTCATCCTCTAAGCTTTTGCAACTGTTAATGAGAGTGAAGAGTGTTTTATGATTCCTCACCTCTCACAGAATAATCTATATCTGTAATCTTTGCCAAGTCAAAGGTGAAATTTTAACTAATTGTTCATTTGTTTGGGGGTCCTCCCTCTTTTTGAGGAGAATCAATGATTTAAAAACCACAAACTGAACAGCAGATTTTATTAATCATAATGGAATCAAATTTGGACCCTGTATTTCTGACCAGCAAGAGACAATCATTCACGTCCCCAGAACAAAAGAGAATTAGTTGAAAACTTGTTCAAGAAAATAAGCAGAAATCAGATTTTCTTTGGGTTCCTTTGGAGGGATATTTTGTTAGTTTATTTGTTTGCATTTTTTCTCATAATTTTTAAAATATATTATTATTTCTTCTCACTAGTTTGCTTGTTTAACACTGCATCTATAGCTGAAAAAATTATGAAATTTGGACATTCAGTTTTTTTATTTCTTTAGAAGCAATAGTTGCTGAAAATTATGATGAGTATGTTCACATTGAAATATTGATGTATAGGAGATTGATAGGTTAGACAGGCTTGCCATTATGAGGTGCAGCATTTTCTTCTATCATATTTTGTCCACATTTCAACAACACACTTGAAGTACCTTTTAGGTTTCTTTACTTTTGGGTCCTTATCTACTTGGAAAAATTGCATTGTTTCACTACTGTGATACTTGGTGAAATTTTGCTTATATTTGTAACATAACATTTTGAAATTTCTTTAAGGTAAAACAGACAAACAAAAAAAAGATTCTGAAAATCTAGATCTTTGTGATTTCTCTTCATATTTATGTTTTACTTAGCATATGTTCCTCCATCTGTTTATATTTGACTTTTCTTATTGAGGTTAATTATTGTTTTCCATCATAGCTAGAGTTTTGATTTGTCATTTTTTAAACAGTTTTCTAACTGAGGCAGCATTCCTATTTTGGAACAAAATGTACATGTTTATAAACACACAACTAAAACTATTGGTCAGTGATCTTACAGCAGGATTTAATATTTTATAAAACTATGATGGTCTTTGGTAAATTTTAATTCTGATAAAATTTCTATCTTTCACTGAAATCTATTAACATGAAATTTGCAAGGACAAGGTTCACACTGATGTCAGTGGGATATACTAGAAAGTAGAGGAATGAAATTACAGGTGCAAAATCACCTGTTATTACTCTTTTTTTTTTTAATCAAACCAGTAATCTTAACTCCTTGCAAAATGCCAGCGAGTTTCAAGAAGAACATCAGTTTCTGAATCACTGCTTGACCTGTTATTCAAAGAGATAATATAATAAATTAATATAAAAATCAGTAGGTGAAAATTTTTGAGCTGTATCCAAAATAGCATACAAGTGACCTTTATTGCCTTAAATAGTCTGTCTTTTTCCTTGTGGTATTATGAAAAGCATCTATGGTTGATAAAACATATAATAAAAAATCGATATTTTCAAATATCAATGATAAGTAGTTCATTTGCAGTTTCAAACCAAATAAAATATATTATAGTTATTACTCAGTTTGTTACATGAAGAAGTAAAGCCCTTAGATAAGGGATATTTTTTTCTTGCTGCTCATTGCATATTTCTATTTTTGGCAGCAATCCATCTTCCAGAAACAAACAATTGTTGTCTTGGTTGTTTTATGACCAATGTGAAATGAGAACTGACACAAGAAACATAAAACCACAATGAGATAATTACATTTTATCAGTCTTTTCTTTCTCTTTCTTAAAGGTTTCTGGGGCTCTAAATTTTCAGTAAAATCTTTTTTTGCTCACCTTGAGGCACTCTTTTTCTATCTTATTCATAAATGTTATCTTCTGAGCTGATCTCACAGCATAAATACATGCATTTACCCAATGCTCATCTTCTGACTTACGACTGTTAATATTTTTATGCCACAATATATCTTCTTTTTCATCATCACAAGAAAAACCAGTCCTACTCCACTTGCGGAATCAACTATTTGACCTTCAGTGACTTTTTCCATATTCACACGGGAATTGAATTATTCCCATTGTCAAAATGTATTTACTTTTATGATTCTTTGAAATGATGCTAAAGTGAATTCTGGTGGTATATTTGTTTCTTAGTCATTAAGCTGTGAATACTAACAGAAGTCAGCAAAGAGGATAAATTTATGTGACTGTGAGTATTCAAAACTGAATTTTTGAATTCCCCAATATAAGTCTTCTTTTTGCTACATGAAACTGGTATGGATTGGATGTAAATTTTTGTGTTTGATCTAAACAGACTTAGCACATTCTAAATACTTCTGTTAATAAAAAGACATGAAAGAGGAACACCAATTGAAAAGTTGTGCTTTTGTTCACAGATTGCTCAGTCAGGAAACGAAAAGCAATACTTGGAGGCTTAGGATACAAAACAGAGGGGCTGGTGCTGAAAAAAAAAAAAATCACAAAAAGAAAACAGCCCTGGAAAGAAGTAGCATCAGAAAGGACATGGTGAAGTCCCTAGTTTTGCTCAGATTGAATGTAGCACTGTGGGCTAGTGAGTATCTCAAGTACCCCTAATCTCATTGGTTTTTAAATGAATCACTGTACTCAGATCCACCAGCTGTCACTTACTCTTTCTCTCCTAGGACAAGCATGAAGGACACGAGAGAGTTTCAGAGTGCACTGTGCCCAAAAGTGGTGAGTAAACGGTCCAGAAATCAGATTTTTAGCAGGCAATTTCCATAAAATTTTCAGCCATTCAGGTAGATGATAATTTCTTAAAAGAATGACAGAAAAAAGAATCAGTTTGTCTATCTCAAACATCTAGCATGTGACAATGTTTTAGATTGCTGTTTAATCCATTCTTCTGAAGTGAATACCTCCTGTATTATTAAGTAGGAGGAGACAGCTATCCATATATTCCTAAAATCAGGTCCTTATTTAGGTAAAATCCACACTAGATTTACCCTAATCCCACTACTTCTCTCTACAGAATATTTGTAGAAATTTGGCAGATATGGGAACACTGGTTCACTAACCATTAGTTTTGACTGAATACCATCCTCAGTGGCAAAAAATAAATAAAATGGCCATATGATGTTAAAAAAATGACTTTTTTTTTTTTCCTTAAGCCTTAGACCTGGTCAGTGCAGAAAAAACAAAAAAGCAAAACAAAACAAACAAACAGACAAAAACAAACAGAAAACCCAAACCTAAAACGGAAAGCAACCAGCTACAGTCACAGCTTTCTATAGAAACACCAGTTTCTTCTTGACAGACTGATGAGAATCTGGTAAATAAAAAAGTGTGAGAACAATGGGTATGAAGTAGCTGTCAGTAAGCTTCTCACTCTGCTGAAAATCTGCTATTTTCTATGATGTTCCTATTTTTTATGCCCTTCTTATCATCAATGCCCCTTGCAGATACCTAGAAGCATCAAGAAATTACAATTTAATGTAATTTAAAGGTCTCTCAGATTCAAGGTGCTGCACTTCAGCCTAAATGTTGAGATTGTTCTCACAGCATTCAAGTACTGTATGAAGTATTATTGTGCTGTTGCTGATGATTAATAATGAGAGAAATGTTTTCAAAGATACGTGGCTATTTCCAATATCTTGGGTTTTTATGTATTTGCCTTGGACTCAGTATTCAGGTAGTGATAAGAAGGCAAAACATTTATCTACATTAAAAATATGATAATGTAATCACGAAAATTTGAAAAAAAAATCCTACATGTAAAACACTACTTTAAATATTCTCTAGTTTTGTCTTCATAAAATCATAGATTTATAGAATGGTTTGGGTTGGGAAGGGACCTTGAAAGGTGATCTAGTCCAACCTGCCTTCCATAAGCAGGGGCATCTTTCATTAGATTAGATTACTCAAAACACCATCTCACCTAATCTTGAACACTTCCAGGGATGGGGTATGGGATATTCACAGCCTGTGTCAGTGTCTTCACCACCCTCTTGATGAAAAAAACGTCTTCTGACCTAAACCTTCTATCTTTAGCTTTAAAAGTGTCACCTTTTGTTCTGTCACTACAGACCCTTGCAAAAAGGCTCATCTTTTCCATAAGCCCTCCATGTATATTTAAAGTCTTCAATATGGTCTTCCAAGAGCCTTCTCTCCTCTGGAAGGCTGAACAATCCTGCCTTCATAGGAGAGGTGGTCCATGGAAAATTTTCATGGCCCTTCTCTACACCCTCTAACAGGTCCCTGTCTTTCTTGGGCTGAGCCCTTCCAAACTGGATGCAGTATTCCAGGTGGGGTCTTGCGAGGGCAAAGTAGAGGGGTAGAATCCCCTCCCTGGCAACACTGCTCTTAAAGCAGGCCAGGATAAAGTTGGCTTTCTGAGGTGCAAGTTCATAGTCTTGGTTCATACCAAAATTTGTCATCTACACAATACCTACAGGTCCTTTTCCATACAGATATTCTCAATCCACTAATCCTTCTGCCTGTAGTGATACTAGTGGCTACCTCATCCCAAGTGGAGTTCCTTGGACTGATTGTGTCTATTCATTTCCCTGTCCTCTAAGTCTTGATATATCTTCCACTATAATCTGTTCCATGATATCACTGGACACAGAGGTAAGAATGATTGATCAAGGCGTTCCTTTTAACCATTTTAAACAAAAGGCTGCAAAGTTTTCCTTTTTAAGTCACTCATGACTTTGCCTGACAGAGGTGGAAGGTTTGGAATTAACACACACTGGACAAAATTCCACTGTGCAGACTGGGAAAACCACAGACAATGACAACAGGAAGATGTCAGGTCTGGTGATTTGAATCTGGGTAAACTAGATGGAGAAAAATTCGCACCGTGGCAAACTGTGAGAAGGGAAGCAACTGCTTACTCACATGCTATCCCAAGTTGTGGGAATGGCAGGACCACCGTGTGGATACCCAGGACATGGACTGTATAAAAGTAGTACCATCAGAAGAACAGTCTGGGAACCCTCAACACAGAGAGCAACAGAAGAAGAAAGGCCAGTAGGATGCCACAGGTATCTATGTGGTAGTGACTATATTTCTTCTTAATCTGTCTGTTGCTCTGTTTCTTTTTCCCCCAGCCCTCTGCTTTGCTGCTAAATAAAATCCGTTCTATTGACTTTGGCATACAGTCTCATTTGCACCCTAATTTGGGGAGAGGCATCTTTGAATAATCAGATCCTAACATTATTTCAGGAGATCGTGACATTATCCCAGCGTATCATAACAACAAATTATTTCTGACCACAATAGCACGAAAGTTGTTAAAACAAAAAATGTAACATTACTTCTGTTGTTTCTCCTGTAGATGCTGGAGAGGAAGCTGTGACCTGAGATCCCCCTTTATAAGGCATAAGGCTTAATATATCTGGGTTGTGGACAAGACACTTACTTGTCCACAAAGATATTGCCAAAAACATTAAAAAAAACGAAGGCATATGAAATACAGACTGGAAAAAATAAAATAATTAAAAATATTTTTATAATCTGCATTTTGTAGATGGGACACTGTGGCATAGAAATAGTAAGGATAATAACCCAAAGGACACAGATCATTCACACACACAGGTATTTAAAAGGAACAGGTTTGTGTGTGCAATAGCAACAGAAACGTAGAAAACAGGAGAGTTGTTCTGTCAGTATAGGTCTCTCTTGGGTCAATAAACTCTCTTAAAAACTTGGATCTCTTTATATACTTGCACCATCACTATGAGAGTGACAGGACTATATCATCACATTAAATAGGCAAAAACAGATGGTGAAATTTTGCCTATTAAATTCCATTTCTTTAGTTCCAAGTTGATAGTAGTTGATAGCTTCGTACCTGGTCTCTTGAAAAATAGTTACAAGAAAGCATTACACCAACAAATCAGTCCCCAAAAAGCCCCAGATGACTGACAGAGTAAATGAAGATCTCGACTATTAGTACTTTTCACCGTCTCTCAGAAATAAAATAAAATTAAAAATAAAAAATAATTAAAAAAAACAGCTAAAATTGTGTCTAAATAGCATATCTAAAACTTAATAAAATATTAGACTTTTTTTTAATATTCCATTTTTAGTTACATAAAAGGAAGAAAGAGAAATTTGTGGGAGGAAATATGCTTTAAAGTAAACCTTGATAAAACATGGGGTTTTTAGGCAAAATGGTTTTTTGGCAAAAATCTCAATTAATTTTAACATTTCTTGGGAACACTGGATACAAAAGAAGAAAATATATTTTAAAAATCTTATTTAAATGAGAGAAAGAGAAAGCCTGAACAAACCATACGTCTTTGTTACAAAGATCTAATTTTGCTAGGGGATATATTTGAAAACTTGCATTGATTATATTTTAATACTTATGCAAATTATAACAGGGTAAAAAGAAAAGTAATTTTTTTTTTTCCCACTGTTAGTCCCTCTAGCATCCTTCCAGTCCGGGTGTTGGTCCAGTATGGGAGAAGTGGAGAATGAATAAGCATGAGAATGCAAGTCTTTCCCGACTCAGATTAAAAGTTCATCCATTTTGTACTCTGCAGGAAATATTATGAGTTTAATTGGAGAGGAAGGAAAGTCTCTGCTTCTTTGTATTGAAAGATTTTCATTTTTTGAGGATTGAAAACTAGTGTAAAGAACTTGAAGATATATTGTTGATAGCATTTTCATTATTATACTTAAAATTTGGGCTTGAAGTAACTACAGTTTATGCTTTTATATGTTTCTTTATAAATTTATTCCTACTAACTGAAAAAGAAAATGTCTGTTGCAGATAAACAAACAAGTAAACAAACAAAATAATTTAAATTATTTAAATAAATAATTTTAAAAGCCATCACCCAAAAAATCAAACCAAATCGTACCAAACCTAAATGTTTAAGTATTTTAGGGAAGAATTGACTGAATTTTCCTATATACACTTAAATCAGCTCTAAAATCTGTTGGTATTTCGCTTATTCATTGGGTAGATGACTGAAGAATATGGGATCATTCAAAAATGCTCCAACTAAACAAGAAAAGCAGCAACTTGCTGAAGAATACTGGAAAAAAATATTGTTTTCAATATTTTTAAGGATCAATTAACCTCTTCATCTCACTTTTTCCATCTACTCAAACTTGAAGTTTGTGAACTGTGGTTTAGCCCCAACCTCTAAAATAGCATCTGGAAATGAATAAATTAAAGCAGTCTGTCTCTCACTACTGAAACTGGCAAGGGCATATTTGAAAAAACTAAACAGGAGAATAACAAGCATCAGACCTGCAGCAATCTTGACAGCACACTACAACCCTGATAGGCAGGCTGTGCAGAGGGGAGAGTACAAAGACAGTTACAAATGGCAAGGTGCACATTTATGAATACCAATAAAATTCCCCTTCTGCTCTATCATCGCTTTAAGGTGTTGTTTTTCAAATAGCCATTTCAGAAGTAGCTTTATAATTGCTTTCATTTTAAATACCTAAATTAAATATACATACATAAAGAAAGGAACATTTATCTTTCACCTTTTTTTCAGAAGCATGGCACTTTTTAAAGTAGTATTGCTGATTTATAAGCAATATGACTGATTTTTAGTCATATCTGTGATTTATAAGTCAGGACTTCATATACTCTGGTTATTAAGATCTATTTTATGAAACCCAGTTTATTTGTTAAAAAAAGACTGATTTACTAGGCAGATTTATTAATCATGGCTTAGGAATATAAACCAAAGTCTTGGTTCAATGTTATATTTATAAATTAGATGCTTAAATCAAATTCCAATTTTTATGTAATGGGATTGGTTCTAGAGATGTGCAAATAGTAATATATATCCAATCCCAGTACTACCTGAAGATAATGATCTTGCTTTCACAAGTAATTTGGTTACTCACGTCGATGAAAAAATCCTATCCTTAATCAGATGGATACAATTCAGAAAGTAACTCCATTTCAAGGAGTGAGATAGAAATACTGACTTTCAGGCAGGAAATGAATAGTCTAATCTGAAATATTGTAATACACAGATTTTGAACTCTCCTTTTGCAGAGTTTTCAAGTTGCTGAATCCACTGAGACTATTGCTACCACTCCAGCAAGAGAAACAGCTTTCATTTGTTGTCATTTGTCTCCTTCTTATTCTGAAAAAAATACAGAAGTGATATTAAATTCCCACTTTCCAACTTCCACTCCTAATAATTATTCACTTTCTTTTGGAAGTCTTTACATATTCAGCTTTCTTTCATGCCCAGAAATACTAAGCATCTAATGGAAAGACATACTCAATGCTTGAAAAGTGCAAAGAGTAAAGTCCAAGATGGTTCTAATTAAATATTTTAATTTTTAGTCAAACTAATCTATCTGAAACAAATTAATAAAACTCTAGTAGTACTTTTCTGCCTCATTATGCAGAACCATAGCTCAGTGCAGCACTTATCTAAGTCAAAAGTAGTATGGCTGAAAGGTGCATTTGCCAATCAGCTTTCTGGATAATCTTTGATTCCAGACATAGTAATATATGTTATCAAAAATGAAAGCTACGATACAAATTTGTCCAAAACAGTGGAAACTGGTGTTTTTCTCTTTAGCAATGTCTTTCTATGTTAACCTTGTCCTGTTACTTCTTGTTAATTTCCCTAGTTCTGAGGGTATGTTGCTTTCAAAAAACAACAAAAAAATTCCATCCTTGAGCTGGACAGAGAAACCTTGAGATGTTTCCATTAGCTTGATCTATACTCTCTGCATACACAGTTTCTTTTTAACTTGTGACATGGTTCATAAAATCTAGTTGACCTACTTATATCCAGCCTAAACAGAAATCTACCATCAGAGTGAAGGCTGTGTGTCATGTGCCAAAATCAGAGATAAAAAATTCTTTAAATATTGGAAACCAGACAGCTTTTCTTTTTGCTTTGTAGATAGACTTGATACACCAAGGGATAAAATGCCTTCTGTTGTGACATTCCTCAGATACTGTGTACCTTGTGCCAAATAGAAAAATATGAGGAGGTAATGTCCTAGAGACTGCTTGACTGGATATTTTGAGTGGCATAGCAGAGTCCTTCTCAGCCCATCTTCTCTCAAGATGTCCTTAGTGGAGCATGCTTTCCCTTTGTGTTTCTCCAGGTTCTTTCACCTTTCTCTGCAGAAATCCCAACACATCTGTTCAACAACTCCACCTCCAGCTGAGAAGAAAGTAGTGATGGATTGCAGAATCCTGTTTCACATTCTGTTAATTTTGGCATTGTCTTCCTCTTCACATTTAGAGTATAATAATTTCAGATTACATTTGTTCCACCAATTTATCCCCTTGTAGTAAAACCAAAATTGGAATCCTTTAGCTTGACTTGAAGTAGCAGTAAGGCCCATGAGACTTTTTTTTTTTAGATGATATGTTGAAGTATTCTGCAGCCTAAATAGGAGACAATACAGAGGCATAGAGTTGAGCATTCCCCCTTTAGAAGTTCAGAATTTGGGTGGCAAGTACAAACTTGAGACTTACGGCAAAATTTAGTCAGGCTCGTTTTCTGAAACACACTATGAATGTTTCCAGGCACATTTCCCTCTGACACCTGCAAAATGAAAATGGAGATGCCTTTGAAAGAAGAATATGCAAAGTGGGACAGCACATAGTTCAATATGTTCGGAGTTCTACTCTGTAAATAAAAAGTTCTTGTACAAGAACTGTCTCAAATATCAGGTTTCTCCACAACCTCCAGCCGTAAACTCTAGTAAGAATAAACTCACACTTCTTCAGCTTGTAACAGCTCCTTTTCTCAAATGCAGAGTTCTCTATTTAAAATGTTCTTGGAACTTGTGATCTTTGGAGATACGCTGGTGACCTCCTCAGTCATTGGGAAGAGGTAGAAAACTTTGCCTGTTTGCTGTAGAATTCTGAACTTAACAGTCTGACAATCGTCCCACGGTAGTGAGGATTCTATCTGCATTTTGCAAATAGAGAAAGAACATGAAGAGAGCAGGAGTAGATGAGAGTAAAGAGTGAATTAATGAAAAAAAAAAGGAGAATAGGGAAGGAGAACATATATGGTCTTTTGTCTGTTACATTATTCCCTAGCCATATCAATGCATGTAATGTGAAAGAGGTAAGCACTATTTTGCAATGATTACAGAAGGGATACAAGATCTATTAAAAGAAAAAAAAAATACCCCACTCCACCTGTACAGGTTAGGCAAATATTGCTCATTATTGTGTTCAGCTATGGAGAAAACTAACGCCACCTCAGCCAGACCCAATACATGATGCATGTCCCTACAACTGAACCATTCACTGAGCTTTAGCAGTTCATTACTGGGCTTAGTTTAACTGTAGTAACCATGAGAATGCATAAAATACCTTCCTTCAGTTAGAACAATGTCCACAGAGCTTGCTGCACTATTCATGAAGAAGGGCATCTATTCTATTCTTATAGCACTGGAAGAGAATAGAAGCAACAGGAGAGGATATTGCAGAAGGACCTACTGTCAAAGAGAGAATTTCCAAATTTCTAACAGACCTGCTCCTACTCCTCCCTGAACGTACTAACTTTTGTCACTTTTTGTGACCCTCTTTTATGTCAGTTCATGGGGAAAAGTTGTCATTTTTCCCTGTGTATTGACATAGAAGAAGGTCACTCTTGGAAAGACCTCGGGTTTCAGGTGTGCCTAAAAACAGAGGTATAGAGGATAGCATTTTTGTGGTGGAGACTTTCCTCTTTTGTCTCTGAAGCCTTTAGCGTTGTCACCGTTTGAGTTGAAAAGGAGCAGTGAGTTTGAAGTACTAGTTGTCATGTCATCATTGTAAACTTCTTATATTACTGCAGAGATGCATTTTAATATGAGAAGCAGAGACTTTATTGGATTTGTCATGAGGAAAAACACAAGACAAAATAAATATTAAAACTAACATATAAAACAGAAAAATCGTGAGGGTAATGTAAATACTTGGCAAGACCAATAAGGTAAATCCCACAGGAGAAAAAATATAAGGAAAGCAAACACAGAGAAGTTTTGTTGAAAGCACCTAGTAACAGAACAATTATATAAGTGCATAAGGTAAAAACTGGGGAGAAGAAGTCAAAATAACAAAAAAAAAATAGTGAGGGAATAGGAAAATAATAAAGTTAGATACACCAACTGGAAATAATAAAACAAATCACTAAAGTAAGACAAATATTACTCTGAAAGAGAAAGAAAACTATGACAGCTGCTGGGAATAAAGCAGACACTTGAAATAAGACATGTATATTGAAAATGTAGCAAACAGACTACTACATAAGGCTTAATGCAGGCAAATTGAAAACAAAAGCAGAGACATATTTTTAATTAGATAAGTGAGGCTGGGGGAGGTTTGACTGACAGACATTTGATTATACAAGTAAGACAATAGCTAAACTTTCAACCAAGAGAATGTTTCAAGAGCAGCTTGAGCTTTCTTCAAGTTAGCTCAGTGTTTGCCAAACTGTGATAGTGTGACTATAACAAAAAAAAAAAAAAAAAAAAAAAAAAAAAAAAAAGAAAAAAAAAAGAAAGAAAAAGAAAAAAAGAGTTTGTCTATTTATAAGATTAGAAAGGAAATAAAACAAAGCCTGTGTGATCTGAAGTGTTTCACTGAAATATTCTTCCCTATGCTGAGTATGACTCCCAGAGAGGACTAATAAATACTAATCCCGCTGTTGCAGTGGGTTATTTATTTTATGTTTGTGTCCAAAGGGGACTGTAAGGTCAGAGCTCTTATTGCTCCACAGACTGTTTACAGGCTTCTGAATGTGTGGGTGGTGAGAAGAGTCCCAAAAGCACCAGAAGACTGGCTGGGCATTCAAGCCAGCTGGAAAGGAGCTTAATAAACCAGGAAAATTGTATAACCACAGTATGGATACATACTTTGCGAGACAGCAGCTGTACAATTTAATGGTTCCAAGATTCTTAAAATCCGTGGTGTGTTCTGATCTGGTTTAGGGTACTTCTAAATCTCTTGATGTTTCTAGGAATCTAACAAAAGAAAACAGCCACAGAAGATCAAATGTGGGCAATCACAGCAGTCGTATGAGAGCTCTTGGAGCTCACTCGGCTGATCCTGATCCTTTTACTGGGAGAAAAAGCCAAGAACAAGATCTTTCCTGCAGTCAAGTGGCCTGCCCAAAACATATGCACTTTCTCCTAGAAAGAACTAATCTTTGTCCAAACCTTCCAGGAGAAAGTCAGTTTTGAAGTGACAAAAGAGGACATAATCCTTCAAAATATCAGAGCTAACAGGAATGGCTTTCACAATTGGAGGCTAAGGAAAGATCAAAGCATGAGTCAATGCTTCTCTCCTTTCTCCCCTTGAGCTTCCAAATAAAATTGTACAGCAAGCTGCCTGCCAATTGTGCTTACAATGAAAACATTCAACAGCATTGTCTGGTTCACTAATTTTTTTGTGTATTATTTGTTTTAATCCAATGGATAATGAATTTAAACTTGTTCTATGCTGTCATTATACAACACAGTGGAATTCAATGCTGAATTCAATGCTGGGGACAATGCCAAATTTGAGAAAACCCCCTAAGAGATCTTGAAGGGGCTTTGGATTTGTCCAGTAATATTTTCATGGCCTGAATGTTTCCCAGTTTCAATCTGTTTTTCATTATGTTTTTCATTTAAAGGTCTTAAAACCAACCAAAGATCTGTTTGCCTCTCTGAATATATGTTGCTTCATATCATTGTTACTCAAACAGCTGAGACCCAGCCTGCAGGCCAAAAGCCTCAGATTCTGTGCTTCATTGCACTGATGGAGAGAGGATTCGAGGCAGCTTTGATCCAGAATGGGTCAGGAGATGCTCAGAGTGAGCAACAAACATAGTATCACCTGTTTTCATTAAATACATGTGTCATCATGTGCAACTTGCCCTCAGTCATCCTTCACAACAAAATGGTACATCAAGCTGAAAAGCTCCTCTTCCTCCTTTTTGTAAGGATATTTCAAAAGCTTAGCAGTTGAGGCACTTACCTAAAATGCAAAATTGGGTATCTTCTTCCTCTGGTTTGTAGCAAGGTCTTAATCTCGAGTCTCATCTCACGCATTAATGTTATGACTTCCAGGTGATCTTTGTTTTTTACCCATTCTCCTGTACAATATGTGCAACCCCTGACCTCTCCCTGTACCTGATGTACTCAGCAGGACTGGCCTTTGATATGTTGTCTGCCTTAGCTTAGGTAAGCTCACCTGCAAACACAAGCCCACCTGTCATCTCTGTGTTAATATTTCAGTACATATGTACTTGCTCAAGTCCTGTGCATCTCACTGGAATCGTCTTACTGAATTTTAGTTATCTACCAAGTACAAATGTATATCTTAGTGTATAAATTTAGAGTCTTCTTTAATAACCAATGAAAACAAATAGAGTTTTCTAGGGTTTGTCTCTCTTTTGACATCTACATCATGAATCTATACTCACTAGTTCAGATTTTGACAGACATATGGTTTTATGTTTTCTCTTCCTTTCATTCAAACTAAACAAACTCAGCTTGCATCTTCCGCTCTGTATCTCCAGACATGAGTCTGCATCCAGAGTGACAGATTTTTTGCATTGTGGCAAAGCAAGGCTCTGAAGAACCTCAGTCTTTCTCTCCTATTTTTAATTTTTTTCCCCTCTTGGGTATACATTATGTTTGGTCTGTCAAAATTCTATACAGTCAAACCTTTGTATCACTGTTAAATTGTGGCACTTTTTGGGTTTCCATACACAGCTGAGGCCTAGGTTTTACCAACTAAACCTATCAGGTACTTTGCTGACATTCTATGCAATCATCTCATTTTCATTGCTAATGTGATATCTTATAGTTAAATAAATGCTTCCTAGAGATATTTTGTTTTTACTATGGATTTTTCAAATGGGGAAAATTACTTTTGATATAAACCAATGTAATTGAAAACCCAGTAAGGCTGGTACTATGGAAAGACAGTATAGCTTAAATGTCCTTAAAAAAAAAAAAAAAAGGTAAAAAATATTTAAGCTGTGCAACTGCACAGGAATTGAATGTAGACTGTAGAAACTAAATGAGAATCACTATCAAGGGTTTTCTATATCTGCCCTTAATGTCATCAATAATTTATGTTCTAATACATAATGTTGACTAAATTTATTGTTGTAGTATTTAGGTGACTTTCGCTTCCTATGGAGTTCTTTTTTAATTTTTTTTAATGTGGAGTGTACTGCAATAGAAATTAAATTGTGTTTTGTCAGGAAATAAAAATAATATAGCAATCACATATATTGCTGTAAGGAGCACCAAGATTAGGCTCAAAAAAAGTAATTCCCTTCCCTTCCCTTCCCTTCCCTTCCCTTCCCTTCCCTGTTGACCACACCATCCCCTCTGCTCATCGCTCAGACTCATAACCTCTGATTCATCTTCAACTTTTCAATTATCACAACAAATGCTGCTAATATTTATCCTCATCTATCATGTAGCTCCCCTTCAGGTACTGAAGAGCTGCTATACAATCTCTCTGAAGCCTTCTCTTCTCCAAACTGAGCAGCCCTAACTCTGTCAGCCTCCAACCCTCTGATCAAACAGGTCCACACCTTTCCTGTGCTGAGGACCCCAAACCTGGACACAATGTTCCAGGTGGAGGTCTCAAGAGAGCAGAGTAATGGAGGAGAATCCCCTCCCTCATCCTGCTGGTCACGCTGCTTTTGATGCAGGCCAGGATAGCATTGCCCTTCTGGACTGTGAACCTGCCACTGTTGTCTCATGTCCAGTTTTTTATCCACCAGTATCCCAGGTCCTTCTCAGCAAGGCTGATCTCAATCTGTTCATCCCCCAGCCTGCAGTTGTGTGTAACCTCCAGATGGACTTCTAGCCACTGACCACTGTCCCTTCTCTTGTATCTGAACTTCTACTGCCTTCCAGCCTTGCAAAATCCTTCTGTCCTAGGTTCAAAATTTAGAGGTCAATAGAGAACCAACTGTTAACAGGAATCTAGATGAGTACCTAAAAGTCACCATTACCAAAATCATTACTGGCAGTAACATGATCGCATTTATTAATAGTGCTGTACTTAAAATACATCAGTGAAGAGACAGTAAATTGTCTGTAGAAACATGAAATGCAAAATGCCTTTTGGAAAAATCACAGTGGTGTCTTTTAAGTGATCCAGCCATGACAGAGACTACGAGAAATTATATTAAGTAATCACAGCATGGCACCAAGTGTTTATGTCTTTATCAGTGATTTCAGGAAATGATATTTACCTTTTACTTGTTACGCACAGATCTCACAAGATAGCAATTAATCACTGCAAAGTGATCTGACATTCATGGAGTAAAAATATGAAGTGATTAAGAAAAAATACTTGGTCACGGGTGTAGTGAAACAGTACAGAACATAGAGGCAGTTGTCCCATGTTTTGCAGAACCTTAAATTCTGCCAAATTGTTTAAAACTACATTTACAAAATTCAGTTCTCAAGCTGTCTCATTTCTAAGCAGTGCTGCTTTATGTGCTTGTCCAATTGACTTGGGAGGACGGCAGGGCAATGTCACAGCAAAACCTTTCAGTGTTTGGTCTGGTAGAAAACAATTGTAAGTGGCACTGAATCAGGTGAAGACACAAGCCAAAGGAAACTGAGTTTTCCCTGTCTTTAGGGGGATGCTGTACTCTGAATCAGATTAGGACCACAACTTCAGTGTAGCAGCAATTGACAGGTGAAAGCATAAGACAGGTGTAGATGGTAGTGCAGTGAGAACTCTCAGAAGTCAGATGTCAAAGTGAAAAGATCAGCATTCACAGTTGCATAGCTCTTTGATCTTTGCAAATTAGTAATTTATAAATATAGGTCAAACTTGTAAAAGAAAAGCTTTCTCCTTCCTTCTGGGTCAATCCTGTAGAAAGAACAGTTTAAGTATAACGTTATTCTGTTTGTTAAGCCATGTATTATTTATCAGTAATAAATTAGGAATCTTAAACCAGCTACATTTACAGCTCTTCAGTACCAGTCACATTTAACACATGTATCTTGAGAAAATTATATTTATAAAATCAGTTTTAATAATGTTGCTGCAGGAGTAAGGACAGGGTGTAACAACAGAAATGAATTAAAAATGCTCATGTATTATTGATACTGAATATATAATGCCTATCAGGAAAGGAACTGCAATAGTTTAATAAGATACTATTCTTTGGATATTGATGTGTCAATAACTCTCAAGTGATTGGTATATTCGTTCATACCTCATTAAAGATTTACTGGTGTTTAATTCCAAGTGGTACAAGACACATCTGGAAAAAGAGGCAAACTTTTAATAATATTTTCTCCCTTGTTTATTTTTGTTATAATATATTGGGCAATACTTTCTTAGGAAAGTGTTTGTCGCTCAGACTGTAATGTTGTTCATAGTTTATTGAAGATTTATTGCTGTTTTATCCCAGAGGAACACTTGCATGATGTGCATTACAGAATTCTAAAGAATGCGAAATAACAACAAAGAATAGCCCTATTCATTAATACGTTATTGTGCGATTTTATAGTATAACACTAACCGTGGGACGTGGCATTTATTCACTGAAAATGGGATAAATTTTTTCATATTTCATTAAGTTTTCTGGGGAATTTAATTTCTAAGCATTGTTGAGCCTGGCATTACTGACTGACGATCCACTATGCCCATTTGTTTTGGATAGAGTACCAAAGCAGCAGGGTGGTTAATGCCACACAAGAAAATCTTGAGTGTGCTTGTAGTCCTCTAGGCTAACTACATGGATGACATTCAAAGAAAAATTGAATTCTCACTATGCAGGAGAAGAAAGAGTAAAACTAAAAGGAGAGAGATCTAAGTTAATTGGATTCCTTTTCTGAAAATTAGCAAATGCTAAACTGCAACTTAAAGACAATGATACAAGGAACAGTGCCCAAATCTGAAGTTCATAGGCTCTCAGGATGCAGTAGTGTGGCACAAAGCTTTTTAGGGGTTCTGAAAAGAAAGGTTATGTTAGGTATAGCTGTGAAGTGAGAGGCTTTTGTATTGAAGTGTGCTTTTCATAGTTTATCATATAACAATTTTTTAAATCTATGAAAAATGAGTATAAAATACTGACATTTTGGTACGGTTGTAAGTCTATTTTTTATTAAGTTTACCTGTACCAGGTGTAAGTCACTTGGAAATCAGCCTACTAGTGTTTCATTGCATATTTTGTTAAACATGCCAAATAAAGTTCTTCCCTGCTCTCAACTGCCTTATTTGAATCTCTGCCTACACAAAAAGACATGCAGAATTTCTGTATGAATAAGATCTAAAGGAAGAATTAATCTATTCCTAGATACCTTTGTGACTGTGCAAAAACTTAGTGTTCTTCAATGACAACAAATGTTTGCCCTTCACGTTCTACTTGTAACCTATTTTAGTTATGAACCTTTGTAAGTTTGTGCAGATTTAATGCTTCTTCACAGCTACCATGTATTAATTTCCAAAACACTTAGCAATTGAGTCTTCTAGCAGATCTCTGTATATTCTGAAGACTCAAGCTCAAAAAAAAAAAATTGAAGAATTCTAAGCATCAAAAGTTAAGACTGAAAAAAATAATTTTACACAGTTGAGCAGTCTATAAAAATATGAGTAAGCAGATATCGTAAATAACTAATAGAATACTGAAACTTTTTAGAACATAATGTAACTAGGCTAAAAAGTACTGCAGATATAACTCTTAGCAAATCTTTCAAAGCAACCTCAATTAATCTTAATTTTTACGGTAACATTTATCAGAATTAACGTACGAAAAATTATATATGTGAGCTATTTATATGATAATGAAATTGTATAAAATCTGCACTATGCACGAATCAGGCTGTTATATTTTGTTTTTTACTGTGTTTATTTTGCAATATTGTAATTTATGTTTGTATGCCATATTTATAAATTAGGGAAAGCAAGCTATAGAAGTTTTTATCCGTAAAAGGGCCCATACCATTAGGACTTTTATAGTTCCCACTGTAACCACACAACAGATGTGTCAGTTTAGGTAAGTTATGGTCTACTTTGTGCTTCCTTTTTTTTTTTTTTTTTTATTCTCTCAAATAGGGGGGGTTACTGCTATCCTTGTCTACTGCATCTATAAGATATTATGGGGATTAAAAAAAATTATAATGGCTTTATAGTTTTAAGATAGCATGCCGAGGACTACATATCTAGGTATAAATAGCTAAAGCACTATTTTTCATATCTTATTTTTTACTTTAAAACATTGCATAGGTTATCCGTAAACACCGTGTGTAAACAACTCTATTTCAAAACAATATCCAGAACAAACTCCATATTCATTAACTAGTTGGTAAACGTTGCTGGTGAGAAAATAGACAATTAGAAACTTCACCAGAGCTGTTAGTTTCAGTGTTATTATTTGGCTTCTGGTTTTCTTTTGAGGATAAAAACTTCTTAATGGACAGAAAACTTAATTTTCTTGGATAGTGCCAGTCACCATCCATGTGGTGGGAATGGATTCTTTGCCCCTTCTTTTACCATTTTGGTTTGACTGATAAATTTTCAATATCATGCTTGTAAAGTCATGGTGAAAATGGGTAACAAAAAAAATGAGGCATAAAAACTGACTAAATATCTTTTCGTTTTTTACTGGCTGGCAAACACTGGCCTCCGTGCAGTCCCAGAAGTGTGTCTTGTAGACTAATAAAAGAGCATCATACTAACACCAATGTGAAGAACATGTACATTGGCAAAGAAATTAAAATGGGAGGTGTTTTTTTCCTCTGTCATATATTTTTGCCTCTGTTTATCTTAAAAAGTCACCTTCTTTCTCCCACGTGATCTTCTCCAAATTCCTAGATAGTAATAGCAATGTCAGAAGCAGTTTCTAAGCTACTCCTTCGGAGACAGAAGAATGAACAGAGTGGAAATACTTGGATACACAGTTGTTGCGTGTCTCTTTCTCCATCATATCAAGATGCTTCTGTGTTTTTTTCTAGAATTCCATTGTAAAAATATCGATTAATCAAGTTGGTCATGGCTGAGTAAATTGTATCAATATTACCTACAATACTGTTGTTACATAAGTGCATTTGATCCAAGCAATCCATAATACAACACATTTTTTTTTTTACAGTTGAATTTATGAGGACACTTGTTAAGTCCTAGTAAAATCCCAGAACCATTAAAAAAATTAAAAATGGATTTTGTCTGATAAAATGGTCACAAATGAGTAGTTAATTTTTAATAGTCATGTTTGTTTAGTCTTGGAATAAACTACTAAGAGAAGTAGAAATTCTTTCCTTTTGAAGTTCAGCAAATATCCATAGAACACATGGAAAGTCAAGTGCCTAATAAACTGAGAGCGTTGCCTGCTTCTTCAAGAACTTGTACATTCAGCGATATTGGATTTTTCCCCAGATTTCTAATTAAAATTTGTTTAACTAACAAAATGGGTTGGGGTTAGAAGGGAGGTATTTTTTCAAAAAATTAATAACTATTTTTAATTATTAGTAAAGTGATTTGAAAATGCTGATAATTATATCAGAATAAAGAGAGAGTTTTCAGAACTTTCTTTCTTTCTGGGTCAGGCTGCAACTCAGCACTCAGTTCTTCATGAAGGCAACAGAAATTATTTTGCAAATCATGCAATACATGTCTATGATTTTTTTTCTCTATTGAAAATACTATTAGGAGAATTGTACTCTGGATTCTTTGGGCTTCACTGACAAAATACACTTACTGACAAAAACCCCTCACATCCCAACATAAAGCATATGATTTTTTTTTGGTGTACTGGTAGTAAAGTACCTTATCCACTAGGATAAGGTGTTCACCAGGCTAAGGGCCACAAAGAACCATCATTGGACTACACAGTACAAGAGTTATTCTTAGTACTCAAGCAAAGGTTTTGTTTTCATTAATAATATGCATTATTGACTACTTGACAAAATCTAATTTGCTCATAAGTGAAAAAAATTAACTTTAGAGGGCACAAATCCTTTACTTCAGATATGTCAGATATTTCTAGTCTTAATATTTTAAACTTTATAATCATTCTGACACTATTTTTAATAGAGGAAAAGTTACCCCTACATTACTTACATATAATATCATTTAGAAATAAGATATGATTCAAAGTATTTATACTGTGATGAGGGCTTTCATTTGCTCTACCTGGCAGTGGAATATCATCATAACTAATATAATTTTAAAAACCTAATAAAATTACATATCTATGTAGTTTGAAGTACTATATATAATATGTATATTCCGTTTAAGCTTTTGGTTAACTTTCTTCTTAATATTTGTGTGACAAGTGAATTCATATACAAAGAAAGAAGTTTTGTAAAAATATTTAATTTTCTGTCTCTGCAGGAGATTATCTAATTCATAGTCATCATTATGCTTCTGACATTCTCATTCTGATGCATGTGTCTTTACAAAAACATACATGGCTTATTCTATAGCCATGCTTCATTGAAGAACTCTGGCTTGAGGACAACTTGCTGAATTCACTGCATCATAAAACCATTTTCATATTCATATCTTCTATGTAGACTATTTTTGAAAGTTCTTAAATTTCTCTCTTCCCTTCTAAAACACTATGGACAGATTGTTTCTAAGTGCCCGTTTCAATCCATTAAATTTAATTACATTGTTCCAGTTTTATAATGGTGTCAGGCTTCATCCTGGTTTTGGTTTTGTCTTTTTTTAAATGTATTGACTTGTTCCTTGGTCCTTGACATATTTAATCGCAGGTCAACTCTACCAGAACCTGGTAGTAAGATTAAAGAAAAGGCTTCCCTCAAAATTTTTCAGATTCAAGGCCTGACACTTTTTAAGTGTTCCTCTTGAATTAAATGCACCTAATGTGAAAGATCTGTAGACTGCAAGGTTATAATTTTACAGAATTTAACAAGCACAAATAAAACTGGTCTTATGCTAATAACATAACTGGACTATCAGCTTTTGTGTATTGAGCCTTACTTGAAATTATTTCATTGCTTTTTGTCAATACCAAGAAATAGTGAGCAGTGTTCCTGGGAGACTGAAAATCTGAATATTTATGAATATGGGAACAATTATTAAGATAAAAGCATCTCTTTGCTGATCACAGAGTGCTCTCTTCGGGTAAAATAATATAACAAAATAGTGTTGCAGCATAAAAAAGGCGAGCTTGATGGAGGTCAGTAAATGTGCTGCAGGCATTGAATTTGATAGTCACATCTGTCCACAGGGCAGATCCCTTCCAAACAGAATTAAAAACGGCAGATATTCTACCATGGGGCATATGTATAATAATAACATACACCTTCATTGGTATTAATTAATGTTTTCATAGTCCTTTAAAAGTGAAACGTTAATCAATTTTATGTAATAATGGATTGCCTAATATTCTTGGGAATCCATGTGTAAATATTTGAATTTTGTTCAGAAAAGTTATTCTAAAATTACAAGTTAAAGATGTCCATGACTTACCTGGCTCGCTCACTTCTGCTGTCTTGACAAAGGAAGCTGTTATAGTTTTATCCTAATATTTTCATAGGCCAAGTAACCATGAGCAGGCTGTTGCAAGTATTTAATTTTAAATTTTCCCTCCCACTTCATTTTAGTACATAATGAATACACAGAGCTGTACCAAAGCAATATCACTGATGAGTTTCTAATGGTAAGGAGACAAAAAGACACAAAGACTTTCTCAAAAAGACTTCATGGTTATTTCTAGTGAGTACAGTTTGACTTACTACTAACACACGCTATGATTTAGTTCTTCTTATTTTTGTTTTTTTCTTTTTATTTATTCCTGCTCATTCTACACACTTTATAAGATCCCTTGGATCTGTTCTTAGTTTTCCACCATTGTCACTTATTGTATTAGTTACTGCAAAATTGTTTAAAAGTTTATATCCATCTAGGAAACTTCAAGTTCAGTACATGCAAAAAATGTCCTCGGACCATTTTCCTGCATCTCCTGCCTCCTGAGTAAGTGGATACGTATGGGTGAGATGCTCCTCTTCATTTTGTTGATCATCGCACTTACTGTATTCCATATGAGAACTTGTCCTGGACACTGTATTATTAATTATTACGTGAGAATTTTAGGGCCTACTAGTAGGGTAGCCAAGTATGCCTCAGACAATGATGTATGGCTTTTCCCAATATTCCTGTAAAAGATGTGTCTGTATTACGCCATCCTAAAAATGGTTAGTTGAACCAGGGAAAGGCTGAAACTTTCTAATTTGCAGTGCTTTATTATATATGTTAACAACATGTTTTTTTTGAATCTTTCATAGAATCACAGAAGATGGTGAGTTGGAAGCGACCCACAAGGATCATCAAAGTCCAGCTCCTGGCCCTGTACAGCACCATCCCTAAGTGTGACACCATGTGCCTGACAGCATTGTCCAAATGCTTCTTGAGCTCTGTCAGGCTTGGTGCTGTGACCACTTCCCTGGGGATTCTGTTCTAGTGGCCAATCACTCTCTGGGTGAAGAATGTTTTCCTGATATCCAGCCTAAATCCCCCATGACTCAGCTTCATGCCTTTTGCTTGGGTCCTGTCAGTGGTCACCAGAGAGAAGATCAGCATCTGCTCCTCCACTTTTCCGCTGTACTTCACTACAGTTCAGCTTGTTGTGTTCAAAGTTCAAGAGTTGTGGGCTTCAGCTGTTGATACATAATCTAAGCAAACAACAATTTTGCAAATCATTCCCTGCTGGCTCCCCTGGTAAAGTGTGAACTATCAGGCAATGTTGTTTGTTTTTTGGTTTTTTTTCCATGTAATTGCTTGATTTGGTCCTCATGGAAGATGATAGACAGAGCAAGAGGAAAAAAATGTTAACATGAACAAACAACATAATTTAAAAGCTTTCTGAGCAAATGTTTTCTTCCATTTACTTTCTGCCTGTTGTGTTGATGGATTATTCTTTTTATCAAAAACCAAAATATTCCATTATAAGCCATTAGAAGTATTTTATAAATACAGTGTGAAAACAGTTGATATGCTAAATTCATCAGTCATAAATGCATACCCAACCAGCCAGAAATACAGCATGACTAAATAAAAAAGGTGATAAATAGCTAAAAATTCTTAATCATAACTTCTCTGCAGTTCTTCTTTCAGTCGCTTTTCTGTGCTGATGATATTAGAGCTGCACTTTTCCAGCAAGGAACATTCTGCTTTCTCTCTCTTTCTCTCTCTCTCTCTCTCTCTTCTCCATTTAATTCATTTCAGTTATGCCCAGCAAGATAGAACTGTCTTATATACCTACTGATATTAATTAGAAAATTCTTACTAATTTGTGCAGTCAAGCTTTCATTTCACATTCTGTCCTTCCATTCACAATTCTTACAATCCCCTGTATGTTCTCTGTGCTGGTAAACAGACACATGGTACCCATTCCTTGGAAGAGGCAGGGGAGGAAAGAGGGTTCAGAAAAAAAGGAGAAACGGATGTGTCTGGATTTAGATAGAACAGACAGTTTCAATAAGAATATTTGACTTTTGTTGTTTATCTTTTTCTCCCTGTTGAGTGCTCTTGAAGAGGTGACTCATGAGTGTGTTATTTGCTGCTTCATGAGAAAAATGGCATTAGTATTTTACTCTTCACATGATCAAAACTAAAAAAAAAAAAAGTGCATAATCCCCTACATAAAAGAATCAATGCTCTGCAGAGGATAAATGTGACAACGTGCAACTTTAAGCAAAAATGTTTGAGAAGGTGACATAAACAATGCATAAGAAATGTAAGAACTTCCTTTTCCAGGTAAAAATGGAACTTCTTTGTTAGGAGTAGTTGTGTTTTAAGGGGGTTATGAAACCATTAATTCTGAAACATTTGCATAGAATTCAAAGGCAGTTATTTTTTGGTTGTGGTTTGTTTTTGGGGGGGGAATTTGTGGGGTTTCTTTGGTTATTTTGTTTTGTGTGTGGTTTTTGTTTTTTTATTTATTTGTTTGTTTGTTTGGGGTTTTTGTTTTTGTTTGTTTGTTTTTTGTTTCATTTGCTTTGGTTTGTTGCTTTGTTTTGGGGGTTTTTTTTGTTTGTTTTGTTTTGTTTTTTTGGATTGCTAGTGGTGTCCTGGTTTGTCAAAGGAGTTTAATTTCGGTATAGGGCAGTTTAGAGATTACACAAAACCCAGCAGTAAAATCTAACAGTCACCATCCAAATATGTAATCAGTATGCACACGTCTGTCAAGATACATACACATGGCTTCTGGAATATTCCCTATGGAATATTCCTTAGGAGCACAAAATTTTTCAGAGACATTGTCTCTGTTCTCCACTTGTTGGTTTAAGGTTCTGGTGAAGGGAGATCACAAGACACTGCACTCAAGGTTTTAGGTTCCACTACAAAATGCTTATTGGATGAAGAAGAAAGGAGACATTATTTCCTTGCAGAAATGATTGCACTAACTGCTACATCCTGAGGCTATTTATAGAACCCATTACATTCTGAACATACAGCTTCTTTACCTGTTCAAGCATTTAAAAGACACAATTTGTGCCTCATCTCGGCAGGCAGACAAATCAGGAAATAGAACAGCCCGGGACAGACTTGCCCAGTGACAGCTTAAGCATCTGGTAGCCTGCATTTGATGTGAAAGGATCACTTAGGTGGAGTGTATGCCACCGAAAATCATATAGTATTCTTGACATGTTCATTTTACAGTTTCATTGCAGTAATTTAGGGAGAGAGAAGGTCACTTGAAAGTCTGCCTTTCTGTGACCTTCATCAACAATACATGAAAGAGACTTATGAGTCTTGTCTGACACTTATATGATAAATGAGTAGCTCAAGCATTCATATATTTGTAAAGAATTTTATTTTGGAGTTGCCAGTTGATATATGCAAAAATACTGCAAAATATGATTTAAGGTATTTTTCATTGGATCTCCTGGAATTTCTTCTCTTTTTTTTTAACCATATGTCAAAAGATCAATACATTTAAATAAAATATTCTGCACATGCTGCCTCTTCCTATTACAGTGAGCAATACATTAAAGTTTCTATGATTTGCTGATCCATCCTGTAGAAGAACAAATTCTTCCATAAGCAATATGATTTTTTTTTATTTATGATCCAAGCAATCTCTCAGATTGAAAACAACAGAGCTAAGTCAGCAATAAAATTATATTAAATACATACTTACTTCTATATCTGTTTAACATGGCCATTATTTTTTGTAGGATTTTTCAGTTATTAATTCTAAATTGTGTAGAGTCAAGGGCTAAGCATGAAAGTAAGAGTGGAAAAGAGAAAGGGAAATAAGGATGTAAATGTTTATAAAGTAGTGTAGAAAAAAAATGTGACGGAGAGAAAATATAGAAGTGCACATGGAGGACAAGAACAAACATTTCTGGGATAAGGGGAATTTCCTGCTGACTGGGATCATGAAAATCTCATATTGTACTCCTATATGGATAAGCAATTCTTCATTACATTTAGTACATTTATTGTCTTTTTTTTTTAGATAAAGCGATGTTGACACCTTGATTGCTTTAAATTAAAATGTTCCCTTTTACTTTTTTTCCTTAATCTGAAGACCCTTTGCTGTGTATAATCACCCCTTCATATGAAAGACACAAACTCTGACATTCAGTACTTTTCTTTGGCAGAAAAAGGTGCAAACTAAACCGATACAGATCAGTTACTATGCTAAAACTGGGCTCATTTAGACCCACTGAGAGCCTGAGAGGTTAAGATGTGTGAGTTAATCTCTTTATCAAAAAAAAAAAAATTGGACTCATATGTAAAATCTAATTCTGTACTAAATATAAGCAAGAGCATGAAATATCTTGTGAAGAGATTTTTTCTTGCATTCATCTACACTTAAAGATGTTCTGAAAGGGAAGTATATACTCTGCTTTTAGGCTTTGTTCTGCTTTTCTGATTGATATAGAGGAAAAACAAAATAAAACAACCCCAATAAGTTGTCTGAAAAGAATGCTAATCATGGATTAAAATGAAAGCTATGACTTAGAACACATTTCTTATGGTTGTTTTTATAACAGTTTTAGGATTCTTAATCTTTCAGGTTAATGGGAAAGGAATTTAAAAATCTGTAGATTTTATTTGCAATAGATTATTCACACAACACACTCATTGATACAAAGTAATGTCTTGCATCCAAGAAGAAAAGTAGAGTTCCTTGATTACCAAGCCACACTGTAAGGGGAATGTGTGTATGATGTATGTAAGGACCGGGGAATGAGAGGCTGAGAGCAGTGCCATGGAAAGGGACCTGGGGGTGCTGGTTGATGGCAAGTTGAACAGGAGTCAGCAGTGCCCTGGCAGCCAGGAGGGACAACCTTGTCCTGGGGCGCATCAGGCACAGCATCACCAGCTGGGTAAGGGAGGGGATTGTCCTGCTCTGCTCTGAGCTGGGGCAGCTTCACCTTCAGTTCTGGGGCCTGTTTTGGGTGCCAAACTGTTAAGAGTGTCCAAAGGAGGGCAATGACAATGGTGAAGGGCCTTGAGGGGAAGCCCTATGAGGAGCAGCTGAGGTCACTTGGCCTATGCAGCCTGGAGAAGAGGAGACTGGGGGAGACCTTGTTGAAGTAACAACTTCCTCGCGAGGGGAAGAGGAGGGGCAAGCACTGATCTCTTCTCTGTGGTGACAGCGACAGGGCCCGAAGCAAAAGACATGAAGCTGAGACAGAGGTAGGATTAGGTTGGATATTAGAAAAATGTTCTTCACCCAGAGAGTGGTAGGGCACTGGAACCGAATCCCCAGGGAAGTGGTCACAGCACCAAGCCTGACAGAGTTCTGGAAGTGCTTGGACAATGCTCTCAGGCAACAATGCTCTCAGGCACAGGTGTGACTCTTGGAGTGTCCAGTGCAGGGCCAGGAGTTGGACTTTGATGATGGTTGTGGGTCACTTCCAACTCAGCATAATCTGTAATTCTCTCACTGTGTCAACAAATAAGCCTGCTTAAACAGTGGAGTAATTTTAAATAAAATTCCTTAAGAAGTATAACTGAGAAAGATTTTCTGTCAGACAGAGAGCACTGGTGGTAAAACCTGGTATGTTTTCTCTACTTCCATAGTACTAGGGTGATGTACAACACCCTGGGGATCATTCCCACCTGATTTCCATGTTTGCACAGAATTCCTAAAAGTTTAAGGCTATGTAATGTTTAATGATTAACCAAATCAGACACTTACAAATCACATGTTCATCACTGCATCACTAGACTCAATCCTTGCACAACAAAAACTGTGTAAACTTCATTTATCATGCAGTGAAAGTACAAGTCTGTGAGCAGTGCTGACAGAATGGTAATGTGTTTGAATGCAGTCATTCTCTAATCAAACAGTGGAGAAACCCTGGGGAAAAAATTAGATTGAACATTTTCCATTTCAAACTGGTTTTATACACTTGTCTCACAGAATACCACATGAGGATGGGAGCCCTTAGAATTTATTATTATTGCAAACACTATTACAGATGTTTTCAAAAAGCCAGAAATATGATGGCTGCATATAATATGAAAATGACCCTTTCCTCATTTTATGCCTAAATTTCTAATTGACGCTTTTCAGTCACAATAAATTAAAATTGCTAAATTCATTCCTGATTCATGGACCTCATTATTTATCTTTTAACATTTGGATTTATGGAGAAAAAACAATATGTTTTTCTGTACGTATTCACCTAATTTAACCAACTAGCCAGAAATTAATTTGTTATAGTCATAAAACCTTGACAATGAATCAAATATAGACTATTCCCATCTCACTTGCTTTAATGGCATAGACCTGCAACTTTTAGTACTGTCAAAATACCAATGGAGAAAAATTAAACCGTAATAAATGCATTCTGTACCTTTTAAAGAGAGAATTCTTTCAGGATGTGTGTTAAGACTCACTGATATTGTGCATCCTGGCATTAAGATATTTGATTTAGTGCTTTTCTTGGGAAGGGACTCAACTGACTTTAGGGTTTTTTTAGGTGATCACCTCCCTGCAAGTGTTGATAGACACTTCCTGAAGACATATACAGTTGTCTTGGGACTGTGATTACAAGGGCAGGGGTTTTATAACATTTTCAGGCAGAACTGCTAATATATAGAGTTACAAAATGCACAATTCAATGTCAGTGAGTAGTAATGCCATGTAGTAAAAGGTCCTCCCAAACACATTAAACATTGGTCTTTCCTCTTATTTCCTTCTTTTCTTGGTAGTCTTCATGCTCTTTCTTGCATATTAGTGTAAACATTCACCCTTTGCATAGCTATAATTAAATATAGTGCAAATCTTTTTTGGTAATTCAACTAAAAAGAAGACTTCTAGATCTCTTTTGAGGGAAGGGTTATATCTAACAGCAGATGGAAGATGAATCTATGCCTGAAAGGATTTTGGAATCTTTTTTACAGTGAAGAACTACTAGGAATCTGAATGAAACCCATTCATGGAACAATGAGTGAATTGTCAGTCCTATTCTTTTGGAAGAAGTTGGGAAGTTAGGATCAGAGAGTACATTAACCTTTCATGTTTTATAAAGGAAACATCATGCTTCTATTATGAACTTTATGGAAGAATAAAAAAACCCAAAACTTTTTACTCTCAAAAAGCACAGTTTTCTTCAGGAGTGAATTATATTTTGGAAGTCCTGTAGTTAAGCTATGAGCATGGAATATATTGGAAAGGGAAATTTCATAATGGAAAACTCCGTGAACCTCAGTTGTCATTGAAGTTTTTCTATGGAGAATGAAAAACATTGATGGGATACCAGAAAGACGTAGGAGTTAATGTTTCACCACAGTGAGCGCTTAAAGATTAAGGAATCAAGAAACAATACTGATGTGATGCGGCAGGAATGCTGAGAAATGTCTTCTGCTTGCTCTTCTCCCAACTCTTTACCTTCGTTCTATCAATAAAATATACATTTGCCAGTGTTGACACAGTTTAATCTTGAATGTGTTATTTAACAAAAAAGTTCCTAATAAACTCATAGTCTTAAAAGATGGGATTGGTTTTATCCACTTTTTTGTAGCTTAGAAATTAAAAATCTAGGACAGATTTACAATGTAATGTATATTCAATTTAGGATTATAATTATGATTTAGAATTATTTCTAATTAATTTCTCTCTACCTTAGTACAATATTTGTTTCTATCTTTTTTTGTTTGTGTCAAGTTTTTTATCCTAGCCTGCAGACTTCTCAGCATGGTTCGCATAATTCTGATGGCTGCAGATTTGTTTTGTTTTCCTTTTGCCTCTGGATGCTTTTCATTAATTGTAAAAGCTGTAAAGACATCCTGGAAGCTAGTTGCCTAGGCTGATAGAAAGTATATTGTTCATTTATATCATTAGTAATAGTAGTAGGATTAAGCATATAATAATTCATACCACATTCTTGTGTACTGGTGTCACTGTGTATAAGCTGACCATATTTCATGAAAGATTTGGGATCAGCAAGAACAAGATCTTGTTGAAATACAAAAGATGTTTTTTAAATTAGAGATATTTTGAAGACCACAGAACATGGAATTATTTAACTGTGTTCCTTCCAGATGTTTTCCGAGAAAATTCATAAATAAATACAAAGACAAGAGGATCTCATATTGCTTTGTTCTTACTGTAAATTTCCTTGGAAAGTACAACTGGAAGTTATCTCAGGTAACTTTAAAACTAGAGTGTCTGTTTAACAATACCATCTAGTACAGTAAGACACATTTTGTGTACAAAAGATATACAGAAATGGTGACATTGACAAAACTTCTGGATAATAGGAATAATCAAGAATTTCTGGGACATGAGAGATAAAGTATTGTTTCTTTTTTTAACTTTTCTTTAAGCTTCTATATTAGCACTAAATCTAGATGTGAATATTTATAGCAAGACTTTCAACAGAGGACAAATCATATGAAAATGTCTCTTTTTTTCCCCCAAAAGATAATTCTGTCATCTGTTAAAAAAAAAAATCTATTTAACAAGTTCCATTTAGGCAGAAATTAAATTAATTAGTGGAGCATAGTTGAAACTATTCAGGTTTCTTTTCTGTCAATTACTTTTATCATTAATGTTTTTCATTAGATTATCTGAGAAGTAAAAACAAAATTAAAATAAAATCTCTGAGATCCATTCCCTGATTTAATCACAATGAAACAAATAAAGTTAATTCACCAGTCTAGGTCTTAGTAAACTGGGGTATGGGCTGAATCTTATCTTACCTCAGCTTCTGGCTACAATATTAATCAATGCATAGGAATCTCATTGAAATGAATTGTATTTCAAATTCTATAAAACCTTTTATAATTATTTACAGGGCACTTCCAGAGTGTTAGAATGGCTTTAAAAGAGGGAGGAATACTGCTATTCTGCTATGAAGAATCTGCAAAAGGATTTGACAATGTCTGACTGAGGAAAGTGTGGATGAATTGAAATTCAAGGCAATGACCGATATGATGTTTTAATATTATTTTACCTTCCTTTTCTCAAAAGTACTTCTTTCTGTTTTTTGCTTTCCTTTTTTTTTTTTTCATTGCTAAATTCTACAGGAATGAAGAGTTGACTGTTCAATGGTTTCTGCAGAAGTAAATGTGGAAAGAGGTGTCTTAAGTTAAAAGAGCTGAGGCAAAGTCATAAGTGTAGGTTATTCTGCAGAAGGATATAGGGAAAAATTAAGTTGGAAAGAATAAAATTTGAATCAACTGATTTAATTATCTGAAACAGCAAAGAAGTGTGGGGAAAAACATATGAGACCCCATATGAGGTTGAGAGAGAGATTATATAAAACACAGTTTGCAAAAAACATAGATGGTCTTAAATCTCTAGCAAAGCTTAAATTGAAAATACGTGCACACCTTCCAAGGGAGCAGAAAGTAGAGGAAGACTACTAAAACGTGTTTTAGATAACTAACCAGTATTTCAGTTGCTCAATAATTGACATTTTGCTATTTGGATTAACTTCCGTGAATTTAGGAAGAATAATCAAATCAGCATTGTAAGTCATCCTAAGAACTTTGTGTCTGTTCAAAACATGTAAGATGGATGTGATTCACGCTTGGATGGAGAGTGCATGTGAATATATACAATACATAATACATAATATTATGTATTATGTTGTACATATATATAGCCTGACATTGCAGAAGTATTTCCTTTGAATATTTTTGTACATTCTACCTCCTACACTGATTGCCACTTCCAGATTGTGCTTAAATCTGTCTGATATGTTTACCTTGAATGAGATTTACTTATTACATAATTCTAGCATCAAAAACTCCTAATGCAAGTTCGTGTCTGACTCTGAGAATGAAGAGTAAAGGAAAAGTTTGTGCTACAAAGTTTTGATTTCTTGAAATCCCTCTCATATTTTGATAATTTATCTGGCATTTAACTGTTTACTTCTAGTCTGGTATGTGCTTAAATGTCTTCTTAAATGGGTAGCTTCAAATATATACCTAATCTAGTACCCATGGCCATGTAAAGATGTTTCTTTTTTTCTTGTTTATTAAAATTATTTTTCTGTTCTTCACATATATATCTTCTCCTTTATCTTGTTGTAGCAATTCTCTTGACTACAGCACCCTTCCTGCTTTTCATGAGAGAAGTCAGAGAGCACTAGTCTCTTATACTGCCTATTACACCCTCCTATTGTGCTTACAATTAATATAATTTAAATTTAACAACACGTCCGTAATTCCCTGGTCTAACAGATGGTCCCCAAAGCTAACAGATGCCATCTTATTTATTCACTATCTGATATAATATTTTTGACATAATGATTAGCTTCTGTGCAAATAACTTTGATGTCAAAAGAAGAGAATAAAGATTTAACAATAGGAAGGAAAAAAACCCTACACTCACAAATACATTATTTCCTTCTAGAATTATAAAATGGACATGAGCCAGCCACTTGCGCTAACAGCCAAGAAAGCCAAGATTTTCCTGGACTCTCCTGTGAGGAATGGCTGAGAGATTTAGGTTTATTCAGCCTGGAAAAGTGAAGGTTTCTGTGGGATCTAATTGCAGCCTTCCAGTACCTGAAGGGAGCCCATGAGAGAGTTGGAGAGAGACGAGAAGAAAGGGAACCTATAAGAAAGAAGGAGAGAGACGAGAGCATGTAGTGACAAGACAGGAAGGAATGCTTGAAACTGAAAGACAGTCAGTTTATATTGGATATTGGGAGGAAATTTTTTTTCTGGGTGTGACGAGGCACTGGAACAGGTTGCTCACAGAAGTTATGAATGCTGTGTCCCTGGCAGTGTTCAAGGCCAGGTTGGACAGGTCTTTGAGCAACCTGGTGAAATGAAAGGTGTCCCTGCCCTTGGCAGAGAGGCTGGAACAAGATGGTCTTTGAGGTCCCTTCCAAGTCATATGAAAATAAAATCTGTGTTCTTCTGCATGTATATGAAAGACTAAGAACTGATTCAGGAACTTGTTCTAGTTTAGATAATTCATGCCAACATATCATGAAAGTTAAGTCCTGTTGAATTAAAAGCTTCAGCTTTACTGAAAGGAGGGCTAAAAATGAAGCAAAAAAAGAATTGAGAATACAATAGAGAAATTAGTTGTCAAGGATGTTTTTCTTTTCTTCTGTTCCACCTGTCTTTGGCATCCATTTTCAGGGCTAATTTTAGCAAGTCACTTTAAGTTACAACTATTTAAAATGTTCAGTATGGATATAGTACTTTTAAAGTGCAATCATTTGGAAGTGATTTTCTTTGACACTATGGACAGAAACAGAAATAATGTATTAAGGAGACAAATTATATTAAATCTATATAAAATATAAAATATTTCTTTAATCGTCAAATTTGCATTTTTTTATCCTGAAAGAAATTTCTATCCTTGTTGAAACTCTCCTGGGTTGTTATGTGATTTAACAGGAAATCCTTATGCAATAAGCTGGTTATGACTTTTTATTTTTTTTATCAGTGGAATTGTATATTACTCAGAAAACACTTGTTTTTTGACATGTTTGTTACAGCTGTTTTGGATAATTTTATTTTCTGAAGAAAATAATTATGATGTATTATTTTCTTATTATTTTTATTTATTTTTGCATTTACAAAAAAAATTTCTTTTAAGACGGGGGCCATCCAAGGATGTAGCTGTACTTATGCTTTCATGTGTTAGGCTACAACACTATTAATCAAAGTGATGGATGGGGGGTTATTTTCTTGTGCTGTAAAGTCTTGTTTTCTGTTTGCCTGTTGCATGTATTCTGGTCTGGGCCCTGAGATTGTCATGGTTTTCCATGAAAGAAACTTGCAATCTTGGAGCAACTTTGGATTATCGTACACAATGTACCCAGAGAGACAGCAATCATTCTGAGTAGATTTAGGGATAAATTCATAAGGTAAACCTTCTTTAAGGAAGAATTTGTGATTAGACCTTGCAAATATACCACCATAGGTACTGATATAGAAAAATGGAACAACATAAAGATGAATCTAATATAACACAATTTAATGTGGATGGCACAATTTGACTTGGAAAGAGCCAGATCCCTTAATGGCCTAATTAACCCTTTCTTGGATTTTTCCTTTCTCTGTCTTCATTCATTTAATATTTTTTAGTATTCTTCCTTTCTCCTTCATGCGTTTCATATAGTGTATTCATCTTTTATCCAATATACTACTTTACACTTCACTTGTCTCTGTTTTAAACTCTAAGTAAGAAATTGCTGGTAAATACAGGAGTAATATCTTTTATTTGGACAAATTCCTTCACATACCACCATCATTCGGTCCTTCACCACAGAATGACAATACTGATACTAATAATAATAACAATAGCACTTCATATTGCTCTCACTATATCAGGTAAGCTTTATTGCTTGGTGTTGTATGCTGAGTGCTGACAGACATTAGAAACCAGGCTTAGAAATTGTGTGAAATCACTTTGACACATATTTGGACAGACATTTATTCAGAGTGCTTCTTTGTTGTAAAAAAACCCCCTTTTTATGGAACATCAACTATTTTAATATTTTTTCTATATAGTAATTTGTTTCCTGGTATAGCATGATGTAGTCTATATACTTATTTTCTGTACACAAGAGTGAATTCACTGAGAAGTAATCTGATAATGCCAGAAAGATATGTCATAGCTCAGTGAAATTTACAGAGCTAACACAGGGAAACAGCACAAGGTTGAAGAATACAGCAGAAAGATCTGGTTGTTCTGCAGACACTTGACATACATGGCCTTTAAATACTGAAATCACACTTTTGCCCTATTGCCACCAGCTTCAGTAATCACTAAACCAGGGCCTACTTTTAGTTATTCTCATTTTCATATGCATGCATTATTTGAATGTCCTCTTAGAGAGTTTATCAATTAGTGTACAGGTAGTCTTGACAACTGGTATTGGCAGTTTTTTATTCTGCGTTTTCTATCTTTTAGAGATTTTAGAAATGCATACTAATTAGGTTCTTTTTAGTCCTCCATTCATATAATTTTCTCTCTTGCTCATAAACTTGGATAAAAACCACAAAAATAATAATTAAAAAAACCCCAACAAAACGAAACAAAAAAACCCACCTATTTTACTAAACTGATTTTCTTCTGATGAAAAATAAAATACCTGTCCTGTTGGTTTTTTTTTCTTTAATCTGAAAAATGCCTAATCGGGACTGAAGATTCAATTCTATTCTCTGTCCTCATCAATTTTAAAGCTGTTGCAGTGCCTTAACTTTATATGTCTTACTTAGTGAATTAAAGCCTTCAGTTTTCTGTATCATGTGTATAGAGTTGAGTGACTCACAATAGCCCTTAAGAAATACTGTGTCTCTTATAAGCTAGGTAATAGGAAATTTTGAATAGAAGGTTATGACTGAAGTCCCCAGCCCATAATCTCTAACATGCACTTATATGTAGGTGCATCATGCCCTTATCACTAACTAAAAGCTGGCATAGATCTTGGTTGCCATAATACTAGCAATGTCAGTTTCTTCAGACAAAGGGGAAAACCCTTTGTCGTAGAAAATTTTCTTCTTTGCCTGAAGAAGACTTTCTACTTTTTTTCTGTCCATCCTTCTCTGAAAGTAGAGGCTCTGATCTTGATTTAAAAAGGTATCTTGGAACACCAATCACTCAAATCTTCCTGTTGAGTAAGTTGTAGTTTTAGAGGAGTAATTAGTTATTTGGCTTCTAGTCTATCTGTAGCTCTACATCAAATATACAGGAATATCTACATATGTTCACCTACACTTAGAATCAGGCAGGTTTTAGTCATGCCCAGAGATAAATATTTGGGGCACCTGAGGGACTTCATTGGAAAGAGAATTCATTATATGAGTTTTGAGGACTTATCCTTTTTTTTAATACATTGCATCTACATCTTTAGATTTTAATACCCTTTAGATAATCATCATTAAGCAGGATTTTTTGAGGTGTTTTGAAAATTAATGCCAGTTTCAAATCCCATTATTTAGCTTATCTGGGGGCAAAATTCCAAAACATTTGTGTGCATATATATATAAACACATATATAATGTTACAGGGACCACCCAGGGAGACACGTGTATTAATCCCTGCAAATTTCAGACATCAGTAGAGTCAAAAAATATTTTCTTGTATTCTGAGGTAATAGTGATTCAAATAAGAGAAGAGGTAAAATAGTAATGCTAAACCTCAGACATATGAAGAATGAAGGAAAGGTAATGAAAAAAAGTCCTGAAGTCAAGAAGAAGAAAATTTTCAGGCACTCATAAAAATAAAAAAAAAAAAAAAATCTAATGAAATTCTTAGAAAATTAAGAGTGGATGAGCAGAAGATCTGGTACAAAACACATATGTTACAGTACCAATAAAATTAAAAGATAGGAAGGACGATAAAATGAAAAAATGAATAAGTGTAGAAACACAGAAAATGAGACGCACAACAGAAGTAGCAAGAGGAAACAGGTGGTAAGGAAACTGTGTGCCAGTTTGATAGCCTGCAAAGTCTGGTAGAGCAAATATTGTTACCACTGAAAAGTGCTGTCATACCAGTAAATACTTGAAAAGAATATATGCTTGTCAAACAGAATTGATGACATTCTTGGTTTAAACAAGCACTTTACTGGGAACTGTATTGTTCTTAACTTTCAAATTTAAAATATAATTGACTGAGAGGGAACTAATTGATATTTATAAGTCTCTGAAGGGAGGGTGCCAAAAGGATGGAGTCAGGCACTTCTCCGTGGTGAGCAACAGGGCAGGAGACAATGGGCAGAAACTGAAGCACAGGAAGTTCCAGCTGGATATAAGGAAGAGCTTCTTTACTCTGTGAGTGGCCATTCACTGGAACAGTGTAGAGGTGCTTTCAAATTTGTTATGCTAACTGATGATCATAAATTCTATGCTCCCCTGTTTCTTTTAAATTAATGGTTTGTGCCTAAAGCTGTATCCCCACCCAAGTTGTCCATCTACCCTAGCCCTGCCCCTTTTTCCAGATTGTTCCTTGTCAGTCCTCCCCATGGGCAAACCCCTTGCCTAATAGCCCACCTACCTGAATGTCTATCCTTGTTTGTCCCTGCCTTTAGTTCTATATTACTGGGTGCACCATTGGTTTGTCCAGGTTGTTCCCTCCCTTATGGCCTCTCATATGCCATGCCTTATAATCCTCCCACTCTCTTTCCTGATTGGTTTTATTCAGATTCCCACCCCTTGGACCTATAACATTGGACAGTTATAAGTCATTGTATCCCAGGTTCTGGATTCTGACTGTCTTGTCCCTTCAAGAGTTTGTTCCTTCAATAAACCCCTTGGAATAAACAAGCAGAAGGACCTCCTCCTCATTCTGCTCTCTGGCCTGTGCTTGCTAACAACATTGTGTCGTTGAGCAATAGCCCTAAACCACGTCTCCCATCATCTGCCTGGGAGTTGTGTCCCCCTTGCACCAGCGACAGAGTTTTGACTCCTGCATGGCATCAGAACAGGTTTCCCAGAGAGCTTGTGGAGTCTCCCTCTCCAGAGAATTCAAGAACCATCTGGACACAATCCTGTGCCATGTGCTCTGGGATGTCCCTGCTCAAGCAGGGAGGTTGGATCAAATGGTCCACAGTGGTTCTTTCCAACCTTACCCATTCTGTGATTCTGTGATAATAAATACAAAATGCAAATGGCTTATGACTGTGAAAGGCATGAAAAACCACAAGACTAAAGCTCTCACCAATAACTGATGCATTTTACAACTAGGCTCAAACACTTGCAAACTTTAGCGAAGACAATTGTGCATTTTCGTGTAGTGTATTTACATGTAGGCTGGATGTCAAACAGACCCGTGGGTGATAGCCCTCGGACCTACAGATAGAAAAAGTTCCATGCAAGTTCCATCCAAATGGAGCTTCAGAGAAGGGGAGTGATGACAGAGCGGGCAATGCTGTGGCCCAGTAAACTTGGATATTATCTTCTGGGGACCTTTGAAAGGACAGAAAAATTTCTGTGAAAGAACACTATGTATTACTCTCCAGAAATAGTTACAGCCACTGAGTAGATAAGAACTTCAGATTGCTTTCCTAGAAATTCCTGGTGCAAATGAACCACCTGTGGGGACAAAAAATATATGATAGAGGACAGAAAAAGACTGAACAAGATTTTCAGGCATAGTAGCATGATCAGAGGGAGACTTTTAATGGTTATCCCAGTGAAACACTAAAGGAAAAAAAGTACATTTGTTTTAGGACTAACTTCACCAACCTTGGGTTGTAGTAATGGATATGGCTTCATATGGGCTTGCCATTTTAATTTTTTTACAATTCTAAAGTACATTTCTAAAATAGATACCCAAACATGCCTGTTTCTTATGTAAGTTGATTAATAATGATAATATTAATAATAATAATAATACCAGTTAAAATATTTTCAACTAGTCGCACTCTGAAAATGTGGTAAAATAACTCTTTGATATTTCCTGATAATAAAATTATTACTTTTTTTCATGTAAAATAATCTTTTAAAATCTTAAAAGTCAAGAATGTTATTATGCAGAGCTTATGGATTTCAGGAACATTGACAAAAGCTGTTAATGTTTTAAGACAGAGAGCATACTGTCAGAATTTTGCTCCTTCAATTAATTAAAGGTTGTTTTATATAGTTTTCATCTAAGAAGCAGTTCAAAACACTTTAGAACATACAGTCCTGTTCACCATGTAGAGGCAACTAATTTACAGTAAATCTCTTTGCTAAAGATTCAGTATCTTTCTGTTTAGTCTGTACATTTCCTGTTTTGCAGAAAGATGTTTTTATTTCCCTGCAGATGTTTATGTACTTGTTCTGTAACTGTATTACAACTTCATTGCTGTAATCCATTGACTTTAATGGAGTTATTCTTTTCATGTAGTCATTCCCAGAGTTATTCTTACACAAGTATAATCTGTAAAGTCTGTATGATTTCTCTTTATATATAACCTAAAGAAATCTTTGTATTCATTGTGCATATTAAGAAAAAAAAAAAGGACTTGTGGGCAAAAAGAAGGAAATCATACTATACATAGCAAATTTGAAGGCGTGAATGTGTAATCAACTTTAAATCAAATGACATAGCTGCAGGAGGCATGAGTTTACATTCATGGATACAGCCTTCTTGCTCTGCACTCTTCCAGCATGCCAAAGTAGCTACAAACTTGGCACAGGAAGCACAGGAAGCTGGGTTTCTAACTGCTTTGCATCACTGCACAGCAGTTGGAGCACTCTGGCACATCTGCCCCTATAATGATGCAAATTGATGCAGGAAGTGAAACTTCATAAAAATGTCTCAGACTTCCATTGGGAAGACCAGACACAGATTTGACATAAATACTTCGCCTGTGTAAATCATGAGTTCACTGGAGCTGGACTGACTTACATATGACTTACATAAATTTCAGATCTAGACTCAGATTTTGGGTTGTGAAATTATGAATAGAAGTAATGTATTCATGAAAATCAACAACACTGTCCAGTAGGAAGATAATTTAAATATAGTCTCAATAATGCTAAATAATGAATGTTCTCATGGACTGCCAAGACAAGGTGAGCTATGTATGCCATGAAAAACAAGCATAATACATGGCGACCATGAAGATTCCATCAAAAATAGTCATCCTTTTTGTTGTAACCTGGTTATGTATTTTGCTAGCAATATGCAAAAAAGTATCATTGCAGCCATATTATGTAAATATTCAGCAAAGAAATGCTGCTCAAAGTTGCTTGGCACAATGTTCTGAAACACTATTTTGCCAATGTTAGTTTTGGTTTCATGTATTTTTTACTCAACTTACACATTAGTTCTTAAAATGTTTATATAATGCCTGATCTTTTTTACTGTTGACACTTAACATCTTCATGATTCACGTGCACATTTTCATTGTTGGGGATTTTTATCCTCTACTGATAAAAAATATTTTATTGATTCAGCTGCAGATTTTAATGCCTCAAAATGTACAAATATTGCTTATGTGTTACAGTGTGTACTTTGATGTTCCAATTAGATATTTTATGGATCCAGCTGCATACTTTGGTGATCCAGTTGGATTCTTGATTTTCAATAAAATTGGTAGTCACACTATGCTCTATGTTAATTAAAGTGAATACAGTATTTTGTTAACCAGTTTGAGGAAACAAACTGAAAAAAAACCCCAACAAATGTAATTTTTTTTGGTTTTGTTTTTGGCTTTTTTCTTTCTTAATAATATGCAATAATAGACCAGAATTTAAAATCAAGCAAATTTGCTTAGCTATAATGAAAATACAAAAATAAAACATCAGATTGTCATAAATATGCTGGGACTAATATGAATTCAGGCAAGCTGTTCAGTATACTGCACTTTGCTAACTATTTTGTAGGTAATTCAGGCTACCAAAGGATCTTCTGGTCTATCTTAAGCACAGAATTTACAAGGCTTATAGATTTATTTATTGTGTCCAAGATATATCAATGGTGTCTTTTAAATATTCATTAATGAAAAAAAAAATCCCTCTTCTGTTTAGGAATTCCACTATATAAGGAGTCACTGTGCACTATGTCAGTAATCTAAAGATTTCTATTTTAAGAATTACCACACCTTAAAATTGATTACGTATTTACAGTTTGCTATATGTTCTTGCAATTTACCTTCAGTCTACATCAGTGTGTTATATTAGAGACATATGTAAAGATAGAAAAGGGAACCAGGGGCATGGACATTTCCGTGCTTTGGTCACACTTAAGAATGGATTCTGATATCAATTCTGATTCTGATATCATTTTCCACTCCAGAGAACTGATCCTTAATAAAAAGAAACAAACCTCTACAGTCCTTTTCTTCTTCTGAAATATATCACAGTGTATCACAGTTAGTCCTTTATTTCACTCTGCCTATTATACCAGCAAAAATGTTTCTTAAACTAATCATAACTTTGCTATAGCCCAAGAGAACCTGTGGAAGATAGGTGTGCTTTAGCTCACCTCAGTACTTAGCACATACAATCTGTGGTTCACCAGCAGCAACACAACTTCAGTTGTGTGGAAGTTTCCCTACAGACTCCTGTTTTCAAAGAAGAATTTCTTTAAGATACTTCATGCAGAAATTATGAAATAGATTAATAAGAATAATTTTATGAGGTGGGATGCATCAGGTGCAGTCACTTATTATATATCTTTTTTTACTGCCTCACTAAATGTATGAAGCTCATAAACTGTTAGTTTCCTTCCTAATTTCTTCCAAAACTTCTTTCCCCTTTATCCTAATGCCAAGGTTTCAATCGAATATTTCTTTCACTGTAGCTTATGAAATTCCAACAATTATCACTATAATTTACCACACCGCACAGATCACAGACACTTTTATATGAAGGGGAATTTCCTACCTTCTTGATATCTTAGTTAGTACTGACATTTCTATTTATTTTACAGCAACTCTTACTATTTGACCTGGGATTATGTCTCCTTTGATAAGAAGTATCAGTCTCCCTTCACCTTAAGTGTATTTATAATTTACCGTTGTTTCTATTGTGCATCTCTCTGGAGAATCTGAGATTCAGATTCACTCCTTACCAGCATAGGATGTTATGGGTGCAGAAGCTTTGCTGATCCACATGAAAACTGGGTGTTATATGAGTTTGGAGATGAAAGCTAAGCTCATTTCTGGTTTGTTTCAGTTTTCCTCTCTTTCTTTATGTATGATGAAGGTCAAAATCACTCAGAAAGAAAGCGCTCAGCATGTGGGAACTACCTAGAGTATTTAAAAAGAACATCATGAACAAATGATTCATGCTTTATATTTTTTCCCTGTTTTCTGTTGCTGAAAAGTAGTTCTTAAATGCTTATGGGTAAGACAGGCTTTGTATTTATTTATTCAATCTCTGTGAGCTTCTTAAATTTCTCTCATCTTTTGTCAGAGTGCAATGCTACCTTAGAGGTAAAAATAAATCACTAATGCATCATTGGCCAAGGATTCCTTGCTTTTATCACATCAAAGTATATAATTCATAGATATTTTCCTTAAACTCCTTCCCTTATGCTTCAGCAAGTTCCATAGCTACTGGTGGTAAAATACTATAGTGATACTGAACTTGCTAAATGCAGTTTTTCCTATGCAGCTTGTATTGTAAAAAAGTTCATGTAGAAATAGGGTGGTGAAAAAAGATGTCCTACCTACTTGATAGTAGGGGTACAGTTAAAGGGGTACTTTACAGATTTTCCTGCCTTATGCCAGCTGTACAGACTTTCAGTAATCTTAAAAACTACTTAGATATGAAAGTTATTCTACAGCTGCTATTCTACAGACGCAATAATATAACTACAAGTAATTCTACAGACGCAATTTGCCGAAGATGGTGATTGCAGCTAGTGGAGGCTCTTGGGATCTTGTTCACTGCCTCACCTTCATAGAAGTTCAAGCACATTTTCCACTTTCATCAGTTTTGACTGCCTCTGGGTCTCCATTTCAACAACTCCCAGACATTTTAATTTTTTGGCCATCTCTTATTCTGTTTCTTCACCTTTAATTCCCGTTGTGTCTATTATTTTGTGAATTTTGCTAACAGCCCTCAGGTACTCAGGTTGCTACTGAGTGGGCCAGACTTGGGCTGCCCATCTGAGACTGAATTCGTATCAGCAACCTCTTTTTTCCCCTAGTCACACTGCTTCAGTTACAGTATAAATTCCTTGAGATCTTCTCTAATACAGTGTATGATCCTGTCTCAAAGCTTTTCATGTTCCCTTTTACTAAACTCTCAAAAATCACCACAGGCTACCTTGCCATAATCCTGTGGTCTTGCAGTATCTCCTATTCAACATAATCTCAGATAGAGCATAGATGTCCAAAACGAAAGTGAATTCTCAAACTGAACCAATTGGAAACTTTACCATGGCTTTCTTCTGTAAATTTCCACCTAATTCTCTGAAAGAGGAACTAGCTTGTATTTCTCTACTTGAACAGAAATTCAAATTTTCACCAGTGTTGGTGATGCGCTATGATTCATAATGAATGATGAAAGGGAGAAATCTCATCAACAATGTCATAAGTGACAAAAAGGGTCATTCTTACACTTAGTGGTAGATAGTCTACGGCTCTCCAGCCTAGGGCAGCTCCCTAGCATTTATGACTCCCACACAAGAGTCAATTCTAGGACTTGATGCAGGATTGCACTGCGTGGGTCAGGAGGCTGACAGATGACACTCTGAAGATAACGTAACAAGGTTGTCTTGGGCCCAGCTCCATAGTCTAGTCCTTTGGTAATCAACTAAATCCCCAAAGATCGGTAGCACGTGCCGCCAGAGTTGCTCTGAGATGCTTGGGACATGACTTGTTGCCCTTACAGAATGGGTAATTCTGGTCCAAATTCCTGCTCAGATAGGGTCATCTGAAAGCATATTGCATGGGATTGCATCCTGGTGATTGCCTTCAGATGCACCAAGCATCTGGTTCATAATGTTCTCTTTAAATACTCTAGGTAGTTGCCATATCCTCATTGTTTTCTTTCTGAGTGGTTTTGACCTTCATCATCAAGAAGTGAGTCCTCACTTCCTAAGTGACAAATAGCAGGGGGAAAAAAAATAAAAAGAGGGAATTGTTTAATTGGTTTTGAGAAGGGAAATTTTTAAACACTTCATTCTTTCATTATAAGCAGATGAGAAATGAAGGTTAAAAAGTGTTTTGAGGATGGAATAGTTATTTTGTAAAAAGTCACTCCCTGACTGAGCCGCAAAGAGTGGTTTGGATATAGCCCTTGACAAAAATATCTTCTTTGGTTTAGTATTTTTGTCCTAGATAGATGGAGACCACAGTAACAAAGAGAGTGTTGTTGTAGTGCTTTCTGCCAGGACTCAGTTTTCAGGGGAACTCTGTGTAGTTATTTATGAACAAATAAGTTGTAAGGGATAGTTCATTCAGCTCCTTTCATCTCAAGATGTCTCATTATCAGTGTTATGGGAAGCATTTTGGGAGCCGTTGCTCACAGAAGTGAATCAGACATGCATGGAATGGTCAGAACAGCAGGTCTGTTTTCTTGCTCCTTGGATCTGATTTTGCTGATTTTATAACCTTGAAAATTTTGGGCTCGGTGTTTTTGCATCCTTCACTAAAGGACTAAATATAGCCTGTGGTAAATATGAATATTGTTTGTTTATTATCTGTGTGGGTTATTTTGATTTTCCATCCAGTTAACCTGAGGGAGGAAGAGAAGGAACACCAACAAACAGCAATGAGACAGTGTGCTGGCAGCTTTAAATGATTTTTCTGAGGGCTAAGTAAGCTTTGAGATGTCTGCTCTGTTCAGTAAAATCTGCACATTGATTACATCTCTGTAAATGCAGGCTAAGTACAGTGTAAAGGTCAACAGATTAAACATGTAGTTTAATCAGCAAATTATGCAAATGAACATAAATGAAATATACCATTCAACTGTTAAGATCAGTAAAGCATGCAACTCTATTAGCAAAGTGTGTGAGCGCTGGCCATCTTAAATCTACACCCAATTAACTAAACTTTAAGAAAATTCAGTTGCTGGAGGAAACAGTTAAAACAGTTTATCAGCCAAATGTTTGGTCCAATAAACATTTATTGTAATGTACCTACCTAAAACATGGTGACAAAAAAAATAGAAAAATTGGTAAAAAATTGACAACAGTAACAACAACACAACTGCAGTTAAGATTTTTTTTCTCTGTCACTGGAGGGTGAATATCAATTAGCAAGTGGTGAAATATGGTGATCAATGAGGTGGAATTTACGGACATTCAAAAACTACTGTACACGGCTCAAGTAGCAAGTTCCCTCCTAGCTCCTCATCTAGGTCAAAATCAGCAAAGCACTTAAGCACATGCAGAACTTTAGGTGTAGGAGTAGTACCATAGAAGTCTTTTGCTCGCCTGCTACTGCTTGATGTTATGGAAGTAGAGACCTGAGATCAAGGCTCAGTTGTCTAATTGTATTTCAAAGATTTAAAAAGATGCAGTCTCTATAAGACTAGCAATCTAGAGAAACAGAGGGTGGGGTAGAAAAAGCATACTGTTATTCTCTCCTCTCCATCTTCCTTCTTTTATTATTATTTTTTTTAATCATAATTACAATAATTAGGTTAGAAATCTTGGATTACATCCCTGATATCATTACATGTATGAATGGGTTTCAGAAGTTCATAGTTTCAGAAGCAGTGGACAGTGTTAAGACCAATGAAGAACTGTTTAATGTCTAGAAACGATCATCAAAATTTTCAAATAAATATAATTCTTAGATTAAATATCACAGAATAGACAATTGTTGTGTCTCTCCGCTTTCTTCGTGATATTTTAGTCAGTGTAACATTATTTTGTATGTTGACAAGTAAACAGCTTTTATTTAATGCAAATAGCTAGAGCTATTTTACAGGTTGAGCTTGCAATGGTATTTAGTTTGGAACAGAAACATGGTTTTCAATTAATTTGTCAATGGTTCCTGTTCATTTTGATTCAGTTTATATTAGGAAAATTTTTGGAGAACGGTTGGATTTCTTTCAGATGGAACTGTTGGAGGATGTCCTTCAGGGACACACGTAATGCCTTCCAGCTGCAGATGATGAGCATTCCCAGCCAGGGACAAGACTAAAGACAGTTTTTAGTCAACTAAAAGAAAGAGGAAGGGAGGGAACCCATGCTGTATGAGCATTGTGTAAACATTGCTTTCTCAGCAATTATTTGGCTATTGAGATAATTTTCCATTAGCCTTTGCTTTGTGCTAATAATATGTGTAATTGTAGTTTATCGAAGTTTCCCATTCCTCTCCCCATCTTACTTTCCTTCATTTTTTTTGTTGTGAAATTTTTGAGGTGATAAACGATGCAACTTACTTAAGGATTTATGGTATGCAATGAACAAAATAAAGGCTCCTAAATGTTGGCACATACAGTTAGTATAAATGTTCAAATAATTTGCATTTTATTGACTGACCTTTGCATGTCAGCAATTTCTTTTTGATGAAACAACTGAAAAAAAAATTGCAACTTTCCACTGCAGATATATCTGAAAAATATCTAGAAAAAATATTCTTTTTACAACTACAGATCACTTGGCTTGGGTGAAGGGTCACAGGGAAATTTTTATTGCATCCATGACTTGTATATCTCCTTCTGTCAGAGCAAGGTTTAAGAATGAATCTGTTTCTCTCTTCTACCTTCACTATAGAACTATCCAATTTCCTATCCACTGAAACAGTTCTAGTCCTCCCCTTTTGCCTCTGGAATGATTTCTCACTTTTAGAATCTCTGTATTCTTCTACACCTAGCTTATGGCATCTGTCATGGTGAAGCAGAGTAAAAAGAATTCAGGGAAAATACCTTTTAATTTGGAGCAGCAGAAAACATTTTTTGAAAAATAAAAAAAAATATACATACATCAATTGTTATTGAAGAACCCTTTAAAATATGCTTTGTCAGATTGAAAATTCTGTTTCTAAGTTTGCATTTTAGGATTTTTCCTGTGAAGGAGTAATTAGACAAATTGACCCATTCAGCCTTCACAAAAGATCCTTCCTTTAAAAAAAGTCATCAGTAGTCATGATGGTGATTAAAAATAAATTATTTGAAGAATAAATTATTTTTTGGATTAACTGTTAAAATGGACACTAGTAGCCCATCACCCATTGTACAGCCTGGTTTTCAATAGGTGATATTAGGTAGTTTTTCAAGTGCCTAGGTTTGTTGATATATTCTAGAAACCACATTCCATTGTGCAAAAAAAAGTACAGAAAAGGGATAAGCACAAAAGAGTGACACTATCTTCATCATATCACAAAATAAATGGAATTTCAGTTTTGGAGCAGATACAGACAAATAAAACCAATCCATCAAAATATCCCTGTACTGTTGCTTTGCCGGGATTAGTTAGAGAAGTTTGTGAGATGATTTGTGCCTTAAGTGTCAAGGAGGAAACACTCAAACAGAAAATATTTTTTTGCATGAAAGAAAGAGAGTAGAATATGACGAGGAGAAAATAGTACTTTATTTCACCTTGTTAAAATGGAAAGAAAAAGTATTTGAAGATCTAGACCCAGGTTAGTCTAATCCTTTATGCATGAAGATAGAAGCAAAATTGAATGCTATATAAGGATTATTTTAAACTCAGACAAAAGTTAAACTGACAAAATATACACATATATGCGTACATACATATGTATATGTAGATTTGATGAAAAGGCTTTTCAGCAGAGGAATAGTAATTCAGCAGATTTTGAGTTGTCAGATTTCAAGAAGTCTGAAAATATAAATCTAGTTCTTGATCAGGCATTCGGTGAACCCCCAGTGCCCTTGTAACTATCCTGACTTATAAAAATTCCACTGGTCACTCTTATCAACTTATTTCTGTCGGCTTTTGTCTCCAATTTCATCCAGTACAACTCTGTCTAGGTCTGAACTTTTAGGGAAGTTTAAAATCTCTCTAAGGCCAAACATAGCATATTGAAATGCCATTCTTTCAGGCACCATAGAGAACAATTTTACTTTTGCATTTACCTTTGATTCAAACAGAGATTTGTATTGTCCATCCATTGTCCAATAGGTGTGCCTTATGGAGCCATCGTTCTTAATGAAAAGTCCAATAAACAGGGGATCTTTTGGATGAAATAACCTTTGATATTGTTTCCTTAACCCACCTGTGACTGTGTGTGCTTCTGGATGTACTGTAGACCACTTGTGCAGCATCCAGACTACAAATGAGCCATGTCTCAATGCAGACCTGGTGAATGTCCTTCCTGCTTCACACAGGTCTGGACACTCACCATGGTGTGTTTTGTCCCTTTGAGCAGCTTGGAACTTCCCTTGTGCACATCAGCCAAGTAGGCTTTTTAGCAATGTTCACTGTGGGAGGAAGGCCAGTGTGCACATTTGTCTGTGTATGTGTATGTCTCTTCCCTGTTCCTGTAGCTTTTGAATCTACTGATTTTAGCCAGATTTGACAGAGTGGTAGAGGTATCAAAGATAATTAAATGCCAGTTCCAGTTTCTTGCACTTTTCTCTGTTAGCAGCTGGTGTCTCTTGCCTCTCTATTCTAATTTTCCATCTAAACCATGCTAACTGCCTTGATATTCAGAGAAGCTTATGAGCAGTCACAGTCTGAACAGAAATTCCTGTTGGTTGATTTTACTGATAGCATCCACTACTATCTCCAAAATACCATGTTGAAGGGAGTACAAGAAAAAGAAAACGGAAACATGCATTGCTCTAGTATTGGAGGTGACCAGTTTAAAATATGCTGTGGTTCTTGAAAAATATTAATATTTTCTCTGTCTGTGTTATAAGTGGTAGATTTCCTCCTGCTAGACAGTATGATATAGAGAGGAAAAGGGGAGAAAAGACCTTTTATTTTGTGCTGATATGGACTATATTTGATCCTCGATTGACTGTGTTTATAAGACTATTATTCTATGTAATGTAATATTATTGTACAAAACCAATTTTAAAGTCACAATATCTCATTTTGTGCTCCTCCAGAAAAAGAAGCAACCTTATATTAGAGAGAGTGATATGAGAGGCTAATACAAAATATAAGTCTAGAGAGTTCTAAAGAAGAAAGAAAAGAAATGGCAGGTTTTAAACAGAGTCAGATAACTGACTAAGGAAAGAGCAACACAGATTCCTGCACACGGTGGCAGGGATGTATCTCGATGCAATGTCCTCATTTTGGAAAACACATTAACTTTAGGATTGAAACCAGTATTTCAAATCTTGGGCATTTCTAGACAGAAGGAATTAATGTATAACTATTTATTAATTAGAAAAGTAGTTAAGCATATTTCTGGATGATCATTTTGGACAGTGAATGGCTGATATCAACATAAATATTGCTGAGTCTATCAGAAGTATGTAGGGGAACCACAATGCAAGCATATCCACAGGTATTTTCATAACACTTACACTAAGCTTTTATAAGAAGTTGAGTGAGTTTGATAAAGGGATAGATCAAAAATTATTGATACCCAGGAAAGGAAACCATGGAAAAAAGTATAATATAGCACAGCATGACAGAAGTCTCAAATCTATGAGAGAAGTATGACAATTGCAGAATTTTTTTAAAAAATTATCCAAAAAATGCTTTCTACTTTAAGTGTGGTTATAAAATAAGGTATATTTGATGAAAATATTTCTAAAAAAGAAGCAGTACAAAAAAAAAAAATTCCTACCACTTCCTAAAAGGACATTTTGATGGAAATGGTTGATGTTGCAGTTGTTTATTGGTAATATCTGTAGGTAAACTCAGGAAATGTGGATTAAATGAATGTGATGCCTTGGACTGGCTACCTGGAACAGAGGCTAGACAGAGTTAAAAGGATAAAGTGGATATTTATTAAAGGCCTTTAACAGATACACCTTGGGTAATGCAGGAGCCTCACTGAGGCTACACCCAAGAATGCATGATGGTCACGAGGTTTTCAGCCAGATATAAGTTTGGTCTATTTGCATATCAGGGATTAATTGTTCAATTACAGCTTCAGGTAATGAAGTCACATTCCCCCAATTTGCTCCTCCCCAATTTACTTCTGTTTATACCTTTTGGGCCTGAGGCTGAGCTGATGACTTTGGCTCCCAGGCCTGGAAGGATTGTTTTGTCTGACCAAACTGTGATGAGAGCTTACGAAGACTCTGTATGAAGTTCAGAGTTATACACTAATGCAGTACAGGATCTGAAAATTTTAAAAGCTAAAACTTAAGGCATCAAATGGACACTGATAAACAAGTTGAATGAGGCTGGACCCAGTATTTATTTCTGGGGGATGCCACTGACTACAGGCCTCCAACTTAATTCTACTGTGTTGATCATGACCCTCAGAGCTCTGCCATTCAGCCAGTTCTGGATATAACTCATTGACCTGGATGAAGGGATAGAATGTGCCCTCAGCAATTTTGATGATGGTATGAAACTGGGGGGAATGGCTGACACACTTGGAGGCTGTGCTGCCATTCAGCAGGACCTTGGTAGGCTGGAGAGTTGGACAGAGAGAAACCTAATGAGGTTCAGCCAGGGCCAGTGTTGGGTCCTGCACCTGGGGAGAAATAACCAGCACAGGCTGGGGCTGACCTACTGGAGAGCAGCTCTGCTGGGAAGGACCTGGGTGTCGTGGTGGATGACAAATTGACCGTGAGCTGGCAGTGCTGTTGTGTCCAGGAGGGCCTGTGGTGTCCTGGGGTGCATCGAGGGCACTGTGGCCAGCAGGACAAGAGAGCTGATAGCACCCTTCTGCTTGGCCCTGATGAGGACACACCTGGAATGCTGTGTCCAGTTCTGGGCTACACAGTACATGAAAGACAAGAAGCTAGTGCAGAGGGTCCAGCAGGGGCGATAAAGATGGTGAGGTGTCTGGAGCATCTCTTATGAAAAGTCATTGTGGGAACTGGGCCTGTTTATTATGGAGAAGAGAGAGGGGATCTCGTTTGTTATCACATGACTTTCGGAAAACAAGATACAGGTTTGTGAAGATGTAAAATGCAGATATAGTTAATTCCACATGCAAAATTATGTCATTAGAAACTGAAGTATCTTTAAAAACCAAGTCACTAGGCAATTAAGAATTTTAAAGAAAAACTCAGACCAACATACAAAAGAACACACACACACACACATATATAATGAAACTGAAATATTTTATAACAATTTTAAATATGCACAGTATTACATGAATCAGCCACATGATGTGAAATTCCAGTATAAATTCCAATAAAAAAGTGCCTTTAAATAAATGACTGAACTAAACATTAAAGAGTGTCTGAGATATAATACATTTCAGCAAACATGGTACAATTTTCACAAGATAAAGTGCTGAATCACCTCAGGAATGAGCCATCCAAAGGGTTCAAATTTCTCTATCTGACTATCAGTCTCACTTATTACTTTCTTTCTTCACATGCTATAGTATCAAGTCAACATCATTAATGAATTGATTCCAGAAAAACAAAAACAANCAAAAACAAAAACAAAAAACCCCCACAACATTTACAAATGTAGAGTTTGTGTCTAGTTAAAGAGTTTTTTGCTGAAATCCTTTTCCTATAGAAAAGAGAACATTAAGTCCAGCTGGCTGTTTTTCTGGTTTTTTAAAGACTTCCAGCAGATAATGGAAAAGACAGTATAATACAGAAAGGGCGTCACCTTCCAGTTATGAAACAAAAATAAAAAACAGTTAAACAAATATAGGTAGTAGCCCCACAAATTATATTGACAGATTAAGACATATGTATCAAACAAAACCTCTTCACTCTATTCTGTAGACTACTAATTTTGTGGAAGAGTTCTTGCACAGAATCTGAATTCTCATTTTCAGGGATGTCACAGAAACCACTGATCAGTCTCTATTAGCTTGATCATTCCACTCTCCTGAGCAGCTTGGCTGTGTATTCAAAGGACAGTAGTCAATAAGGGCTGCTACAAACTTTCTAGTTGTGTTTATACAGATTTCTAGAAAATTTTCATACTATCCCTTGATTAGGGGACTGCTGAAGTTAGGAACTATAGAAAATCAGATAATATTTCAGGTGTTAGTTTTTAATCATACAATGACAAGGAGCAGAGCTGATCCAATTTCTTATGCTTTTCACTTTTTATCTCCCATGTAATTTCTCCATCTGGACTACAATATCACAAAAGGCTGTACTCTGGAGCACATGTTTACAGACAAATCAGGCAGAAATTAAAAATGGAGTGCTCTTTTATAGAAAATCTATTTAGAAGTTATTGAAATTAATAAGAAGTTAGATTTTTTCCTAACATGCTTTGTAAGCAGTTCAATACAAATTCTACAGGATGTCTTACTAAAACCCATAGAAAAGCTATAACTTTCTATTTAGTTTGTTCTATTTGCTGGAAAAAGCCAGACTCTGAACGTACCCACTGTGGGGGTTTTTTTTCAAATTAATCATAATTACTTGCGGTATGCATGTTCCATAGTCTTTTTTGCTTAGAATGTACATTCCTGAGTCAGTGATGCATCTAGTGTTAGAATTCTTACTTTTCTAACCTCAGCAGTGTATATTACAGGGCCATCAGAAGGGCAGACTGTGAAGAAATATTGCTATGATCATTTACTAATGGTTGCAAGTTATTATACATTAGGTTGCATTTATTCTTTCAGTCTGAAGGCAGCATTAAATTGATAAGAGTGCAATTTAAAAATTGGTTGTTTCTTGCCTACAGTTCTCTTTTTAAACATATCAACAATATTCTTTATTTTCTGGACTCTCTTATCTTTTCTGTATCTTTCTACAAAAGGCTGCAGTATGTGTCACAGCAAAGCTTCCTGCTCCCTGTAACAACGTCCTGATTTATCAGTGAGATGCAGCTTATGAGAACAGAAATATATACATTCACTTTATGTATGTGTGTATTTATTTTTGAAGTAGAAATACCATTTGTATCTTCAACATTTGGTGTCAGGTCTTTTTTCTCTCTGTTGCCTCATAATGACACAAGGAAAACCAGAGAACTTGTATTTGAAGATCAAAACTGTAAAAGAATAAAATTATTTAAGCTGTTGAAAAAAATTCTTCCTTTATCCTCTTTTGGAGCAATAGCATGCAGATATTTGCACTTTTTCTGAGATATCTTTCTGCATAATATGGTAGACCCTAATTTTTTTTTGTCATTGCAGGCAGTAGCAATATAGTATTATACTTTCCAGATCATGTTAAGAGAGCCACCTTGATCTTCATTGTTTGGTGTCTTCTAAAACTGAAGAATAAATCCACACCACAGATATGGTCTTCCATGCTGCAAGTTTGATTTCCCCAACTCCACTAGCATATAATAAATTGTAATATATGCAGATATTAATCCTGAGCTGCATATTTCCTTTTAATTACAGGGACAGGAGAAGATCTAAGCATAACAAATATTTTAATTTTTTTAAGAGATTTCAAAGGGTAGAAAGAGAACAAGCAAGTAGAAATTTAAAAAAAAACCAACTGTATTTTTATTTTCATATAAACATTTTTGTTCATATAAACANATTTTTCTTCATATAAACAGTCTTTCTCCAGTAGCAGGGTTGTTTTTACAAAGCTCTTTCTCTTGACTGGATTCAGATAAGACAAAAATGTTGTTACGATAAAATCATTATAAACCTGATAATGGGCCAGAAAGAATATCTTTTGAGAAACTTATAAGTTCCTAAATATGTTCTAATATTAATTCTAAATTAAAAGGACATATTACTTCTAACCAATAGAAATGGTTTATTGAGCATCAATATTAAAGTCCAAGAACAAAGGTAATAGAATATGAAACATAATTTTTAATATCTAGGACTGGAACTAGAAACAGAAAATCACTGACATTTAGTGACATCATATATAAATATTTGGTTAAGCCAATTTAAATGATTTCTTAATGATCCAGTGATGTTGCAAGTCTGGTTGCAGTTGGCAAGACTACAGAAGAGATGTGTATGTTTGGGAACATGACATTGACCACCCCATGTCACTATTTTATTTTTCTTATTTCATCACTGAAACAGGCCGGGTTAATATAATTGCCAGTCAGTTTTATATACATTGCCACAAAGAACTTGTACACAAATATAAAACCATATTATTTGGCTTTGGCTGCAACTCCTTTCCTTTCCTGGTAACACAGTGAAATCAATATATATTCATGATCTAATCCAATAGAGCATGTGATTAATTTTATGCAGTGACACCAAAGGCAGCATTCACATGTTTCCAGTTAAATAGCGTTTGTCTTGACTTCTGAATTAACAAGAATAAAAGTTTAAGTACTCATTAAAAAAAAAAGATAAGTATTTTCAGATTTTTTTAATTATCCACCTCATCAAGTTACCTATGAAAAAAGAAATTTTTTAATCCTTTTTGTTTTGCAAATATTGCCAAGTTGGGGGAAAAAAAATCTCATCATCAAATAATGTGAGAAGAAATTGTTAATTGATAATGAGACAGTATTAATGTATTGAAATACTTAAATTGCTCTTTCCTTGCCAATGTAATTAGTCTTCCTTTGTGTGTTTAGTCTACAGTTTTTCTTTGTTTCTACGTACAGGGCTGGAAAGAGTAAGTTTATGGATATAATTCTTTTATGGCAATTCCTCATGCATCACATTAGAAAACAACAGTATGTAGCCACATGTAACCACAAGTCTTCATGAAAAGTAATAAAACTTGAAGCCGTTCCTCCTGGCATGCATGCTTAGTTACAAATTAATGCAAGTTACATTTCAAATAAACTACTATCATATATATAATGTTCAAACTATATTGTTCCAAAGAAAGAAATCGCTTAAATTCAGAACAGAACATATTTTTTGTCTTTTTTTTTCCATGTCTAAGATTATGCTTTACATTAAACTTTGAGAAAGTGCCATTTCTGAAAACTTCCCATTCAGTTTTTCTTCCAGTGTACATCAACAGGCAGAAATGCCACAACCTTTTGTACTACATGCTCATAAACACTTGCTCTGCTGTTACTTATTTTGCCGAGTTTAAATTTGTTTGTATTTTCTAGATAATGACATACAATAAAGGTTCTGTAAAACCTCAATAATTTGGACTGGATTCTCATTAAAAAGTTTTTGTTTTCATCAATGTTTAACTCCATCAGCTTTAATAGTGTTGGTTTTGATCTACAACAGCTTGTGAAAAGAACAAGAAGCACCCTTTCTATCATACATTGCATAATGTTCAAAGCAATTATCTCTTCCTTTCTGATAGAATACTGAACATCAGAAGATCTGTGACCTGACTATTTCAGAAATCCTCCAGATAATATTAATTTCAAATACATGTGGTTTTAATGTTCTTTATCTTGAAGCCTCTGTTTGGTGATCTTAGTGATGCTAAGACTATCTGAGTTCTACTGTTCCCAGAATGTAATGTACTGTTCTATCTCATTTTCACAGACTTGTTCCATTTGTATCTCCACAAACCTTTCTTCAGAAATCATCAGCTTACATGCTTAAAGAAACATTTTCAAGACTTATTGCAGCTTCCAACAGTTCAGATACTGTCAGCCTTAATAGTGGTATCTTTGCCATGCTTACATAGCAATGCTTCTCATGCTCACTGCTTGTAGAGGATTGCTGTACATCATATTAACCTCCATCACAGTTCCCTCTCCCTCACAGTTGGGATTTTACCCATTTAGCAGCTGGTGCTGTGACACTTTCCAAAACTTTTGGAATAAAAGTACCCAAGGGACTTTTATTTTTGGAATAAAAGTCCCTTTGGAAAGAAGATGACCAGCTTAATCTCTTGCCTACATCTTAGAAACACAGAAGTAATAACACCGGTACTCATACAAATGCCCATTTCAAATAACATACCTAGCTTTTGAATACCTTGTAAATTTTTCAGAAGCAGGATTTTAAGGACCTAGTAACCAGAATGTATATTTTGCACTGCTGAGTCACAAAAATATTATTTTCTTGAACAAAGAGAAAAGGTCTTTTATTTAAATTCTTTTAAAGGACTTGCAAGAGGAGGTTTGGGAGACTCATTCCATGGCCAGGCACATCTTGAAGCTGTCTGCAGCTTGCCTGTAGAGCTGATACATAGAAAAAATAATTTATGCCAGGCTCATGGCTGTTCTTACAGTCTTCAAGGACTTCCAAATATCACTGAAGTGCTCTTTGAGTCAAAGAGATTTCACATCTGTCATAACCTAAACATATTAATATGAAAGGTGTTAAAAATGCCTTAGCAAAATACCTTTGTAGATGTTTCCTGAGTGCTCTGTTTCACAATAGTAGTGGCAGTTATAAAACTATCTGCTGTGACTTTTTCATTTCTAGTCTGTTCTGCTCATATGTGATTTGATACGTATGAAAAGGCAATCCAGACATATCAAGGCATATTTTCAGAGGACCTTTCTCATGAAGAAGTTTCACCTAAGTACATAAATTACAGATAACTAGACAAAGATAACTTAGCACCAAGTATTTATTGGTGTTAAAAATATCTACACTTGATTCATCTTACAATTGATTTTTAGGCCAAATCAAAGTATATTTTTAAATCTTGGGTTTGATGGGTATATTTTTAATATGAAGTGTTTGTAGTTAATAATAATAGTAATAATAATACAAATAAT
>VZDJ01006585.1:7653472-7670357 GCA_008694505.1 Cyanoderma ruficeps | reverse complement strand
AATAATAATAATAATAATAATCGGTATTTGAAAGTTGTTTAAACTGTTTAAACTACTTTTATTCAATTCTGGGTGCCACACTACCAAAAAGATATTGACAAATTGTTAGGAGTTTACATGCAAGTAAATATAAGTAAATGTAAGTAAAAATAACCAGACTGATTTGTCAAGATTAAAATAACCAAATCTGCACAGTTTGCCTAAATAGTTACTAAGATCACTAATAGTCTTGCTAGTGTTGGGCTTTTTTGGCACAGACATACTCCTGAGAGCACAGCAGATCTATGGTACACCCAAAGGGGTTTCAGAAGAGCTTTTAACTTTAAGGACATTCAGTTCTTTCTGACTGTACAGAAGAACAGTGTGAACTGAAGGATATCGACCTGCACAATTTCATGTCTTCACTTCTCCCTTCAGTTCTTTAGGAACAATGTCCCCAAATACCACCGGCACAAACAGTTGGGGATAAATGGTCTTCATGCACTTTCCACATTTTTCGTGAAATATAATTTAACAGGATGTTTAATCTGGAAGATAGAAGCAAAATTTGGGGGTTTTTAAACTAATCTGGACATTACTGATAATGAAATTCACAGATATATCAACTGACATTTTTGTTTTTTAATTTCTATGATTCTAGGAAGATCAGTTTATAATATTTTTAGCACAAAATTTAGATATTTGTATGAAAAGGGTATTCACAGATTTAGAGCTCTATGGGTAAAAATAATCCCAAACATTAAAGAATATAAAAATATGAATTTAACATAAATATTTAAATTTAATCTAAGAATGGAATAAATCACAGTGAAATGTGGAAGCTGAAACAAAATAATTCCATTTCAACTCAGTTTGAAGGTTAACTACATTCCTGACAGTGCCAGTAATGATTCTCAGTTTATAGAAATTCCTGCAACAAAAATAGCTGGAAGATGCAGAAACTTGGTTTGGAAACTTTATTTAATTATTGGCTTTCTCATTTTCAGAGCTTCTTAAATATTGATGGGGGGATGAGGAGAAGAAGGGAACAAGGAGGAGAGTCAGAGAATGTCAAGGAATTGCTTGACATTGGAAAAATGGCAAAGAAGCTGTGGATTTTTTAAAAATTAAATAATAGGAAAAAATCTTAGAACCTTTGCATAATAGGTAGTATAGTATTTGCAATGAGAGTTCCAAATAGCAAAAAAACCCTTCTTAAAACACAGTAACATACCCTCTACCATTTGTATCCTCTCCAAGTGGAAATTAGTTTGTCTAGATATATTTGCAAAACATAAGCAGACAGGAGGTAGAAAACAAAAAACAAACAAAAAAACCCCCACCCCAAAACAACAAAAAAAAAATAGAAAAAAGGACTAGTCTAAGATATTTCTCAATAACCTTAACAGAATCATGCATCATGTATAGACTTGCTACTATGTAAGATTTTTAAAAATATTTTAAAGAATCAGAATTTAAAAGTTGCCTAGAATTTCTTGGTATTTCTCTTTTCTATTAGGAGAGAAATTGAGGAGAAGGTATCTTCAATTCTGAAGAAACAGAGAGCTTTTTGACAAAAAGTTCAAAGATAGAAAAGGGGTCATAGACCCCTGTATCATACTTCTTATTGTAGTTGCTGATCTAGCTTAAAAGAAGCCACATCCTGCATATTTTCTTTATCTAACAATATATTTTTATTTTCTGTCAATAAGCAACATTCCTGCATGTTATTGAATTTAATATCTGTAAATGAAGAGGGAAAAATATTTTGTTGATAACAGTTGTTTTCTTTCTGGCTGATCATAATTCCCATAAAGTTCCCATTTTTGTTATAAGCAGCCTATTGAAGTTCATGAAAAAAAAAAAACCAAACAAAAAAATCACCAAACCCCAAACCACTAAATCTTGGATCAGACTTGTTGATATTAGCTATATGTCTTCTGCACTACTGACAAACTGGAATACATAGGTATTTATGACAAACTTTACATGTATGGTTGAGTCTTGCACACTCTAGGAATGTTTATTATCTTGAAATATAGGAAATAAAGGTTTTCAGTTTTGTTTTTTTTTTCTTTTCCTTGCATAGGAATTTATTTTGCAATGCATAGACTATCATAATGGGGATAAATTATATGTGTTGGGGTACATATTGTCACAGTAAAAACTCTTTTTCTTCAATAAATTTTTCTGGTTCTGACTCTCCATCATTTCATCTTCCTTTAGCAGATTCCTGGCAGATTCCCAGTTTATGTTTCAGATTATATAGCCTTTAGGCCATTTCTTTATGCATAATGCTCATTATTTCTGTGCTCATTTCTTCCAAAACAATTCAGCAGGACCTTTCAAAACTTCTATTTCTTCATCTGGGGACCTGTTGACCTCATGGAGTCACGGAATCACGGAATGTGTCACGTTGGAAGGAACCACAGTGGATCATCTGGTCCAGCCTCCCTGCTCTGTCAGGGTCATCTTAGAGCACTAGGCACAGGAGTGTGTCCAGAGGGTTCTCCAGTGATGGACACTCCACTACCTCTGGGCAATATGTTCCTGTGCTGAATAAAGCAAAGTAAAGTTCTTCCTCGTATTCAGGTGGAACTTCCTGTGCATCAGTTTCTGACCACTGCTTCTTGTCCTGTTGCTTGGCACTATGGAAAACAGCCTGGCTCCCTCATCTTGACACCTTCCCTTTCAGATACTTGTAGACATTGATAAAACCCTTTCTCAGTCATGTCTTTTCAAGGTTTAACAGGCTCAAGTCCTTCAGCCATTCCTCATAAGAGGGATGCTCCCGTAGAGAGATTGTTCTCTTTTCATGGAAACTCATGGGGATACTAACTTGTCCCACCAGTTCAACACCAGTGTATTCATTAGGAGAACTTTCCACTACAGGCATGTAGTTGAAATTAGTAGTCAATTTAAAGTAGTCTTGAAACATAAATAGAAACATACAACATGTTTTTGAAAAACCACTTCTTTCACTGCCTTTATCATGCTGTCAAAACTATCTTAAGTGAATCTAGGTAAATTGTGTAGGTAAACCAGAAAATGACTAAAATATCATTCACTTAATTCCATTAGACCAAGCGAACATCAAATTTCATAAATAATGTGTTGAAGTGTTTTGATCCAAAACAGGTAACATTTACAAATTAGGCTGATGCTGAGTTTTTCTGATTTTTTGAATCTCTAACTTCCATGGTATTCCCCGTGATTTCTTGGATTTCTGCATAACATGTAGTGCCCAGCCTGATATATTCCTCCTGCTCTGTCCTTGTAGTACCAATGGGAAATACTGGGCAAGCAAGTGCTTCAGTCTCCATTCAACTAAATACATACTTCATTCAACCTGTTCCCTCAGGGATTTTCACCTGGTTGTTAAAAAAAAAGCTCTTTAGAAGAAATGTACTTCAGTATAAGAATGAGCTGCTTAAAACTTTTTTTTCTCCTCTGACAATACTTGATAAATAGCCATTGCTGAAGCTCTGTAGACTCTGATTCATCCAGTAACTACTCTGCATCATTATTTTAAGAGAAGCTTGCATGGACAGTAGAAAATTAAGAGAGAATGGGTGGTGATTTTGGGAGGAAGACTCAACAATTGCTTTTTTCCTTCATAAGGAACTTGTCTAAAAAATTGCAGGACCATTTTAGTCTGCCACAAATAAGAAAAAACAAATCGGCCCTGAAGAATCACATTGTATATGAGGCAGTGTGTTCAGAGAACAGAAGACAACAATAAATAATTATTTCATCTCAGTATGTTTGGTTTTTTTCTATGATTTCAGTGAAAAATGAGATCACCATAGTGTTTCAGCATTATTCAGCCAGCTTGCAATGTTACTTCAGGAATTCCTCTCAAAAGCTCAGACTTTATTTATTTATTAATTAATCACTGTTATGGATGGATTTTTAACTTAGCTAAATTGAAACTTTTACAGTGATTTTGGTTGACTGATTTGATTATTGCTATTAATTGTAGGATCTCTCTCACTATTTGTATATAGCAATTTATAAAACTATCTTATCATAGAATTTTAGAATATTTTGTGTTGGAAAGGATCTTTAAAGGCCATCTAGTCCAACCCCAGGCAATGAGGAAGGACATCTTCAACTATATCAGGTGGCTTAGAGCCCTTGAATGTTTTCAGCCATTGGAAATCCACCACCTCTCTGGGCAACCTGTTGTAGCGTTTTACCACTCTCATTGTAAAGACTTTCTTTCTTATATATAATCTAAATGGACCCTCATTAAGTAAAAATCCATTATCCCTTGTCCCGTCTCAATAGGCCCTGCTAAAATGTTTGTCCTCATCTTTCTTATAGGATCCCTTTAAGTGCTGAAACATCACAGTAATGTCTCCCTGGAGCCTTGTCTTCTCCAGGACGAAGAATCCTAATTCTCTCAACCTTCCCTCCCTTCTTGCCCTTTAGTTTGACCAGAAGGTCTTGCTTGACTCAACCATACTGATCTCTTGGTTTCCTTGACTGATTTCTTACACCTGGGGATTGAGAGCTCTTACACTCTCAGCTTTACTCTTCCTTAGAATCTGTCAGCTCTGTCCTACTCCCTTACCCCTGAAGGCAGTTTAGCAGAGAGTGCTACTAACTCCTTCAAGCACTGGAATTTTGCTTTCCCAAAAGTCAGAGTCCTGACTGTACTCTTTACTGGTCCCTCAGGGCTGCAAAATCCACAACTGCGTAATCATCATATCCTAGGCTGCCTGCGAACTTGACACCACTGATAAGCCACTTGACAACTCACTTAGGTTGGTAACCAACAGGCCCAGTGCTGCATCCCCTCTGGTAGGGCTGTCTATTACCTTGCCTAAGAAGTTATTCTTCATGCATTCCAGGAGTCTTCTGGACTGCCTACAGCTAATTGTGCTTTCCCAGCAGATGCTGATGTGGTTGAAACTCTCCATCAGGACAAGAGCATGAAACCTCCTGTAGCCAGAGCAAGAAGACTTTGTCAGTATTCCTGGATCAGCTGGTCTGTACCAGACATCAACCACAAGGTTCTCTTACCTTGGTCTCCTATTCTTACCCAGTTTTTGACCTACTAGTGGCTATTCTTTGGAGACAACTCTCCACACACTATTCAATTTTGTGGAGGACAACACATCCAACATTCTGTCCTCACCCTAAATTGATTAACTAATTTTCTTAGCATGTATGGCATAATCTGAAACAATATTTCTGTGGAAAATGGATGAAGATAAGAACCTCTAGGTCACCTCAGGATCTATCTGCAGTTATTCACAGAAAGCCAATAAAATTATAGAGCACTGTCATGTTTCTCTCATAGAGGAATGTCATCTCTCCCTCTGTATTTTAAAGGAGGGCTTAGGACAAAAATATCCACTGACTCAAACTAAGATGCTGGTAAATAAAAAATATATAATGCTTGATGAGGCGATATAACTGAGAGTTCAGTTTATTTGTGTAAAAGGAAGAATGCCAGTTATGGATCACCATAGATAATCCAAGGAAAAGATTTTGACCTTAAGATATACCTTCAGAGGTTTTTGTTTCCAGCTCATGAGTAAATTTATATGAATTAATTTTGACAGCCCTATTAAAACCTAAAATAATGGCAAATGTGTAAAGTTTCTGTAAGGAGGAAATACTGTTTCCTTCAATGAACTATGAAGAAATAACAGTACTTTACCTCTTTAAAAGCAGATACCAACCTAAATGATTTTTTTCTTGCTGACTTTAAAGATTAGTTACAGCTTGATACAGCTAAACCCATTTAAAAATTTTAAATGTGAACTCTGAACATGTTTACATCCATCTATATTATATTTTTATTTAAAAAATTGTTCTTGCAATCATGTGTGACAAGTGCAAAAACCTGTGATTCTATAAGAAAACATGAATTAAGGAGGACTGTTTTTAATGGGCTGATGCACAAGACTTTTAAACATGAGTGCTTGAAAGCTAGACACGATATCTATACATAGGCATTCCATTCTATATATTCTGTATATGCAAAGTATATAAGAAAAAACCCCAAATCCTGTAGTCCCCCACCAAAAAACAAGCAAACAAACAAACAAACAGAAAAAACCAAAACAACAAATACCAAAAACCAACAACAACCCCCAAAAATTAGCCAAGTAAAAAATCCCAAAATAATCCAGCTGGACAAGATTACAGCAAAGGGAGTTGCAGCAACTAACTTTCTTTCTATTTAGATATTTAAAAGCCTAACTTTAGCAACTCAGGATGACACATTGGATTATAAAATTGGTGAATGTGTTTATTTTTTTTCAGTTTAAGATAATAGTATTGCATGAGACAATCCCAAACACTGAAGAAAAGAGTCTGTTGTTCCAATGTCTGTGGTAAATAGTCCTTTCTAAAAGGGATCATAACTTTGGATTATGTCTCCTTAAGGAGCTGTTATTTAAAGAGGAGTCTATAGGGTTCATAAAGGTTAGCATCAATGACTAAGCCTGTCAGTTTAGGATCTTCAGTTGACTTACTCATTTACTTCTGCTGTTCTCTGAATAAAGGAGAACTGGGAGGAATATTCAGGAATGAAGCACTCGCTTGGGAAGCTGAGGAGAAATTTATTGCAGTAATAAGACTCAAAGTAACCTAACACTAGTGTCTCCTGATGTACCTTCTGGTGAAGTGTCTTCTTCCTATGGAAAGTCTTTTCCAACCTGAAACCTTTCATAGTTTATATAACAAAGTGGGAAAGCCCCTTACTCTAGAGCAGTGACTCTGATGACAAACAGGCAAAGGTCTTGGAAAAAATGCTAAATGGATAGAAAATAATTTTTCACTATAAAAGTGTTGGTAAAAGCAAAAGAAATTATGTTCTTCATAAATNGTTGTCTAGGTTGCCAACCTAGGTTGCCATGAATATGAGATGGTATTGAGAACAGGGAGAAGAGTGAAGAGCAATCTCAGCCCCAGAATCCAGGACAGCAGAATTTGGCTGGCTCAAAGATATGCATGGAAGAGTCCAAAAGCATAAGTCCTGGGCAGGAAGAGGTACTCATAAAAGTCCTGATTTAATATTCAAAGACCACCTACTCCAATTTCGAGTGGTCGATGCCAACAAATAACCAGGGAGTGATCCTTCCCCTTTACTCAGCCCTAGTAAAGTCGCATCTGGAATCCTTGTCTGGCCCTATGTTCCCTGGAGGCATGAACATACTGGAGAGGGCCACAAAAGAGGATGAAAAGAACTGAAGCCGCTCACACATGATGAAAGATTGAGGTGGCTGGGCCAGTTCAGCCTGGAGAAGAGAAACTAAGGAAGGATCTTATCAGTGTGCATAAATACTTTCAGAGAGGCTGCAAAGGCAGAACCAGGCTCTTTTCAGTGATGCCTAGTGACAGGGGCGCAGGCAAAGGACACAAACTGAAACAGAGGATATTCTGTCAGGAATGTCATGAAACAATTTTACTTTGAGGGTGACTGTTCACTGGCATAGGTTGTCCAGAGAGTCTGTGAAATCTCTCACTTCGAAGATAGTCAGAAGTAGTTTAGACATGGTTCTGAGCACCCAATTCTAGATGCTTGAAAAAGGAGACTGAACTAGATGATTTCTAGGAGTACCTTCCAAACTCAACAATTCTGTGATTCTGGAACGTTTATCTCTGAAGATCAAAGGTGTGAATGCTCTCATTTCACCACACTTTGATCATTTGGAACAGCAGAAGTCTTCCAAGATCTAGAAAGCTGCCATTTCCACTGGTCCCAAATGCCCAGACAGAAGTCACCAAAGAAATATGCTTCTGTCAGCCCTTGACTTCACCCAGCTACACCACAGGCTAAGAGAGAAGATCAAGGTGACTACAATGAAGTGGGTTACTTCCCTTTAAAAAGCAAAAAAAAAAAAAAAAGTTCCAGAAAATAATCTCATTAGTGACAGGAGTTGAGGCTTTGATTGATTCAACAGTTGTAAATTCAAGAATTCTTTCTGCATTGTATTACACCTCAAGACATTGGCTAAGCCCTTGGTGTCACATCAGTGAAAAAAAAGGAGAAGGGCAAGGATCTGTTCCTTTTTCCTGCTATGGGAGAAAGACTATTTCTCACTTTCAAACTTTTATTTGCTGAATTTCTCATTTTGTAGTTAAAAATACCTGAAAGTTTATAATATAGGCATTTCATTACAAAAATTACAAAAAAAAAGTAATTTATAATTTAGTTACATAGCACTGTAACTATGAATATTGTTATAAGACAGTTTTGAAATGCTGAGTGTTAAATAAAAAATCCCAAGGTCTTCAAAAACTAAAGAAATATCTTAAAATAAAGGAACTCTGAAATTGAAACTTATGCAGCTTCTTTTTACATATGTGCTACATTACTACGTGCTCTAAAAATTGCTCAATGCATATATCCAGAAGTAATACTTTGTGAATCCCTTAATTTTCACTCCATGAACTAATCTACTTGAAAAGCAAAGAATTTCACACATCTTTGTAAATAAAACATCTGAAATAAATATTTCATCTGAGTCTCTCACACAGATTATGATTTATTTTAATGTTAATAAAGCTTTTCATAGAACTTGTAGATGTGTGAATCTATATTCCTAATGCTATTTTGATATCATTATCTAATTAAATATTATTTATATGCTAACTTGTATGTTTATTATGTATTCTGCATTAATCTGATATAATTTACTGCAAAAATTAGGTTGTGATAAAGCTGCTAAAATTTACTAAGGAATATATAATTTCGTATATCACTTTTCTGGCTCCTTATAAGGTATCACTACACAGGACATATTATAGAGGCAAAAAAAGAGAAAAGCATAAAATGAATTGCATCTAAATGCAAGACTTCTGTTCTAACAAACAAGCTACATTAATTGATTAGTTCTCATTTTGAGCCAATGTAGATCAATAGTTGAACAAAGTTTTTAAGGCTGAACTGAGATTGAAACTGTGTAAAAAAAAAGAGATGAGGCTGTCTGGAGCTGGTAGATAGTAAAATCAACATGTTCAGGTCATATATATATATACAGATGCATTTTCAGTGTTTTTCAAAAGTTATTTGGATCTTTTCATCATTGTGATTCATAATTTAACAACACAATTTAGGACATTTTGTCTATCAAAGTAGAATCAGTTCCTTCAAACTCTTATAAATCTTTAGTACCTGTCACTTTCAAGCATAGCCACTGTATTTCTTTCTTTATAATTTCAGCATTACATACACTACTCGATGTGACATATAAATACTGCAATATACAAATATGCCACCTTTCTGGATTTATATACTATTTCTTTAACAACACAGTCCATCATCTTCACCTTGTTCACTGTAACCTTGGTACTGTACATGGGTACTCATAGATATTTTTCCAGCAATAAAACTCAAGTGTTGCTTATATCAGCACGACAAAGATTTGCTTACTCTAACACTTACTGATTTGTTATGTTTAATAGAATCATAGAATGATTTAGGTTGGAAGGGACCTTAAAGATCATCTGTTTCCAATCCCTTTACAATGGGCAGGGGTTCCACTCACTAGGTCAGGTTGCTCAGGGTTTCATCCATCCCGTGCTTGAACATTTCCAGAGATAGGACAGCCACGGCCTCTCTGAGCAACCTGGTCCAGTGCTTCCACATTCACAGTAAAGTATTTCTCTCTAATGTGTAATCTAAGCCTGCCCTGTTTCAGCTTCAAGGCATTGCCTCTTGTCCTGTCACTTTCTGTTCATTAAAAAAAAAAAAGAAAAAAAATCCTTCTTTCTCTTTTTTATAATCCCCCTTTAGGTAGTGAAAAGTCCTAATAAGGTCTTTTCCATAGGAGAGGTGCTCCAGGCTCCAGATCATCTTTTCAGATCATCTGGACCCACTCTAACAGGTGCAGACCTTTCTTTTGCTGGAATCAAACTGGAGAGAGAGGATGGCCTCCTTGAGCTGCTGTCTTTTCATGAATGTGGCCGGCCTTCTGGGCTGTGAGTGTGTGAGTGAGCACTGTTGACTTGGTTTATGTCCAGCCTTTCATCCACAATTCCCAAGTCCTTCTCCACAGGACTGCTCTCAATGTCATCTTCTCCCAGTCTGTATTCACATCTGGGATTGCCTCAACCCATGTACAGCGCCTGCACTTGGGTTTGTTGAACCTCTTGAGGTTCTTGTGGGCTCACTTCTAAAGTTTGTCCAGGTCTGTCTGGGTGCGTCAACTGCATCAGTCAGCTTGGAGTCATCTGCAAACCTGCCGAGGTGTACTTGATCTGCTGTCTGTGTGATTGGTTTAAGCATTAAAGAGCATCAGCCCCAGGACAGAGAGTTTAAGGATACCAAGCATCACCAGCCTCCACCTGGATATAGAATCATTGACCACAACTCTGTCTGCATCCATCCAATCAATTCCTTATCCGCTGAATGGCCATTCAACTTCTGATATTATTAATTTCTCAAATTGTACTTTACAGTACATATCTAATGGTCAGAGTTTTTATCTTCAGTCCTGTTAGTTCTAGATTTTCAAACTGATCAAAAAGAAATTACATCACTATAAAACAGAGTTAATAAAATATGAGTGCAGCAAAACACATAAGCAAATTTTGCTGTATTTCAAAAGGAAAATATAGGAAGAAAAAAACCACAATGTAATATAATAGGAAAGAAAAAGAAATTTGCCATCAACATGTATTGATATAGCCTGTGCAACAAAAATCTGTTGTTAATCGACCCCACTCTCAGTTTCTCGTCTTAACAGAAGGAATTGAAATATGGCATCTTATTCACTGGAAATCTATTGAGCTATCTGTGTAAATATACTCAATATAATTTCTCCTAGAGTTTATAGCTTTAAGAAATTTCATTTTTTAGGCGAGTAAGGATATGTTATCTTTAAATGTTATCTTTAAAAGTTATTTAAATGTTTTGATGAAAATTTTTAGTGTATTTTCAGTTTCTCTGTGATTTTTCCATCAAAATTATGGCTGTACTGTTATAATGGCAACTTAGATTATTTCAATCAGTCAGCTGGTTTGGACCAATATGAAACTAATTTCTTTACAGAAGTAAAGTACCTGTTTTGCATATTTCTCAAAATTTTATTGTCTAAATGTATTTGATATCTTTTGCTCTGAATCTGGATTACATTTTCATTAATTTACCCTTAAATTTCATTAATTAACCCTTTTTTCTTGGTTTACATTCCCAAAAAAAACTAAAAATCTTGGAGTCCATATTATAGTAAGTGAATTTATTTGTGTCAGAAGGAATTAATGATATTTTCATATTGGCAGATTTATTCTGTTTCTGGATAAGGGCACTCACCACTTTCCTTGTATCTTCCTCTGATGTATCAGGTGAAAGCCAGACTATGACATTCTAACAAATCGATCTGTCTTTTCAGATAAAACTTAAATTTTCCAAAGCTGAAATCATATCAGCTAGGAAAGACCAAACTGGAAAGCTACCCAAACATTTTCTAATTTGATAGCCCAGTTTCCAAAGGGCATTGAATAAAAGACTCTCTTAAGGAGCAAAACTGTAATAAAGCTCTAATGGAATCAAGGAGCTGGCCATCTAAATATCTAAACATAGAAATTAACCAAAAAATGCATTTTTGTCTCAAAAATGACACTAAAAGATAAAAAAAATCAGATTTCAGACAACTGGGCTGTTATTATCAAGTGATTTAATACAACCTGTTTCCTCCAGATGTATCTTTTCATACACAAAGTACTGCTGAGTATTTTTTATCATGTCTGTATTTTATTTTCATACTTTGTGGTAATGTTTAAATGTTGAGCCTTTTCTTCTACAGTTAAAGTCAAATATTAATATTATTCCCATCCTCATGCAAAATAGCGACAATTATGCAGTGATATGCATGTATTCTCATTCTATTCTTACAAAAAAAGAGGAAAGGAACACTGAATTTCACATGTGCACTTTTGATTTTGTTAGACTAAATGAAAAGTGATTGTATTATGCTGCTTTCCTTTCTTTTGACATGCAGTTGTCATCTTCTCTTAACAGAACCAGTTTTTTTCCTTCCTAATTTGCATGCCTTGTTATCCTTTAAAAATGCTGTGTGATACTTGTTATTCATTTGTGTATGCTTGATGCTTAAATTTCTCAGGAATTGTTATAAGCTACCAGTCCTTTGCCTCCTTCTCTTCTCATTGTTTATTTTTTTTTTCTGATTTCTTGGTTATTCATGAGAATGTTCTTTACCCATGGTCTACAAATGGAGATCTATTCTTTGTAACACTCTAGGAAAAGGTCAATCAATTGCAATAAAATAATTTCATTTTTCCACAGAACTGAGTCATGAAAATAATTTATGATACTTTACTTGATTAAGGACAGTTTGCTACATAGAAAATTTTGAGTATCTTGATTGCATACTCCATTATGCACTCTAGTCTAAATGTGTTATATTCTGCTCAATAGCATTTACAAACAGGTGAGAGTTTTACACATTTCAGGATCTGTGACCTTTCCCAATTTACTCCTGGTTCCTTGGGTTTGTGAGCCTCTCTTTGGAGGACAAATGGGAAATAGTCATGTAAAGTTTTTCTTCTATGCATCTAGTTCACCTCCTAGATGGGTTTTTTTGGGTAGCCATTTTTTTGGTTGGTTGTTTGGTTTTTTGGTTGGTTGGTTTTGGTTTTTTTGGAAATATTTTTCCATTCTTTCCTGACTGGATGGATTTGGAAATCACAAGTAGATATTTTCATTCAAAAATCCTTTCAATGTATATATATATTTCCCCCTTAGTCTATTTTACTATATAGGTGAAAATTTTCATGACAGAAATTTATTGTTTAGTAAAATAAGTAATCTGAATTTTTTTTTTTATCCCAAGAGAAATGTACTGAGGCAATCAATGGCAGGTATGAAACATGCGAATGGTATGGAGACACTGAATTCAGAATTAGTGATTGTTCCTGCTTGTCAATGAAAGAAAAGTGGACACAGATAAGTTTTGCAAGCAACAATATTTAGACAAACAAAAATGCTTGAAAATAGTCTGACTTAATGAGAAAGATAGTTGTGCAAATGATAAATTTTCAAGGAGAAGCTGTGTAAAATTATGGGCAGTATGTTCATGAGTATGTTCATTGATGGCTAAATATGATGATTTTGAAGAACCCATTAACACAGAAGCCTTTGTGTTGCTTACTCCAGTACTGTACTCTATGGTTTTCTTGAGCCTTCCTTTTTAATTCCCTGTGTATCTGTCCTTGTCTGCTTCTGGAGAGCAGAAGATGGTTGGAGAGATGAATCATCTCATCCACTATTCTCATTCTTCCGATAACTGTGCATGATAATTTATGTAAGGAAAACTTATAGAGAGCTGCACACCAAGAGAAAAGGGGCATGATATTGTTAATAATGACAGATACTAAATTTCCATTTATTTTCTTACTTGCTTGCTTATTTTTCCTCACTAGAACCAAATTACCTCTTGCTGTTAGTACCTTGGAAACAACATCTGATCAAAAGCATTGAAAATAATTATCATTTTTTTTTTAATAAAGAGATGATCAGAAAAAACCCTGTAGATCCGTATAATGGTAAAACTCCACAGCTATTAGAAAATGGCAGGCTGTTATCTTCCAAGCCCAGCTGAAGAAATGAGCAAAACTTTTGTAAGATATGTATTTTCCAACACACATTTTTTCATATAAAAACTTATTTTGCAATGGATTCTACCTGAGGTAACAAAATTGAAGCCTAAGAGTGAATATTCTGGTTGAGTTAATAATAACTTACGTTTTTCCTAGCCAAAAAAAGAGATAAAAAATTGCTTTCAATGTTTCACTGGCAGCAATACTGCCTAGATGTGTGTATTTTGAATTTTTGTTTTTAGCTGAAATATAGTCTAAACCAGCCAGAATGCTAAAACTGTGAATCTCTGGACTTCATACTCTCAGTAGAAATAACTCCTTATAATCTTCCTGAATTATGAGAGAAAAGAAATATACAAGAAACACACAAAAAAAAGTTTCTATATTTAACAAAGTGTACTTTTCCTAATCATTAAGAAAAGCTGAAAACTACATCATACTTTAAAATTCATCTTGTACAATTAGATGTCTATATCTGAAAAAAAAATATTTTCTGTGAAAGGAATGAAAATCTTTAAATTATTTCAGGGGTCTTATTATAAATGTAGCCTTTACAAAAGAGAAAAACAATATAGTAGAGGATCTCCTCTATGACTATTAATCTTAGAAACAACAGTACCTATCTCAGATATACACAAATGAAAATAGAATGTCCTGTTCCAGATTCTACATCATCATGTCTTTCTGCAATTGATCCCTCTGGGAAAAAAAAATTAAAAAGCAAAAGTTTAAAAACAGGTTTTTAAGGAAGTTTAAAAAGCCCATATGAAGGTGCAGAGAATGCATTCTGTAAATATTTGTGGAACAGGTCATCAAGTTATATTTTCTCATGTATTTAACTGATCAATATCATCATTATGTACTAAGTATGGCAATTAGACATACTAATAATCAGAATAAGAAGTGACAGAAACCAACCCATCAAACATAGAAGGTTGATATAAAATTCCATGCAAATCAACATCTCTCAGAAACTAGATCTTGTCCTCACATATCTTTACACACTGACATTAATAATAGTACTTCTTGTAATTCTAATAAAAGAAGTTAACACTTATTTCTCCATAGCAAATTGTTACATCTACATTTTCTAATTAAATGTATTTATCTTCCTAATTGAAGAAAAAAGTAATCATGGTAATTTTTAAAGACCTTTGGGACACATAATTGCTTAAATATAAAATATAAATCCTCTTTTTTCATACAATTTTGCATTGATCACACATGGAGTATTAATGTAAGAATTTTTATTACTTATGTAACAATATTCATGCTTTTCTGTATTGGAGTCTTTGAAAATGGTGACCATATTTCCCATTCTATGGACAAAAATAAAAATGCACATAGAAATGAAGAAATTTCCAAAGATCATACAAGTATCTTGAGACAACGAGTTTTGCTTTCAAGTCAGGTGCAAAAACTAATTTCAAATAGTTTATTATTGAAATCTGCATTACTCTTAAGGTGAAATTATTGAAAGAAAAAAAAAGGATTTCTTTCCACCTTTACTCAATCAGAGAGCAGGGGAGTAATAGGAGACCATGCACATTTACTACATGTAAATATTTTATTCACAATTTTGAGGACAAAATTCTTCTCTCACAGTTGTGCTCAGCTTAGTATAACTTAAGATGGGTTTGCTACAACAGGAGGAACTTACCTTGAATATGTCATTCTTGAACTAGAATATTAATGGTGTTGAAGATCTTTGAGGGTTGATGATGGGTATGTTACTACAATGCTCAGCATCTGACATTTGACCTTTTTGTCAGTTTTCTCTCAGTCAGAAAAGTAAATAGTAGACTTTAAATTGTTGCTATGTAATGGCCTCAAAACTGACGCTGGAAGTTAAAAAAATATTTCTCAGTTGAGTGAATAATGGGGAAAAAAATTAAAAAGAGGGAAAGATTTAAGCAGACAAAGCATCAGGAATACTACCAGCAAATATTATGCAAACAACAGAAAGACAATGTTTTATATGTTTGTATAAGGGGAAAAATTCATCACGAATAGGGACAGTCTCTCAAAAAACTCTTGTATCTTTCCAGAAGCCTTATTTTAAACTATAAAATTCAGTCAACATGAGGGAAGGCAGACTCCGAAAACCTTCCTTTAAAGCTGATAAAACCAGAATACAGATAGGATTCAGACATTAAGACAGAACTCAATCTTCTGAAAAAAATGCACATAAGGTTTTTACATGTAATTTTTTTAGCCATTGCTAATACAAAAATCCCAAATCCTAGGTTCATTTTTTTTTTTCTTTTCCTCAGTCCAATTTTGCAAATGTCTATGAAAACATGTCTGCAGACAAATGCGCTGTTAAGCTGTTGGGCTCAAGTAGCTATTAATCAACTTTTTTGGGCAGTGAGTCAGAATTTTCTGTTCAATTTCAAGTAATTCCCTGTGTTTCCACAAGTTTTATAAAATGATATTACCAATATTATTTTAACAGTATTTTTGCAGATTGGAGGGAATGAAGGTCCTTCTGCATTACAAATCCTGTTATTTACCTTCTAGTTGTCTCAGATGAAATAATTCTATCTTACATTGCATAGTAATGTAATATATCTGTAATCACTCTTGTAGGTGCCATAGACTACTCCTCCCACCTATCACTGCCAGTTCAGGTGTCCTACAGGTTGTATGTAACTGTCCTTTAGCCCTCTTGGGTTCCCCTGGAGTACTGAGATGTCTCTGGAAATTAATTCCTTAGCCTGGTACAAGTTTTGACCCAGGAGAAAGTTGCCCAGGATATAACACCTAAGAGCTGCAAGGGATCAGGCCACGATGGCTGAATTGAAAGAATATCTCTCATTCTTCTTAATTCAGATTCTCCAACTCTGGGCGATGTCTCTACTTAACAACTTAGTTTTCCTGGCTATTGTCTTTGACATTAGGGATTATGATTTGTCCAGGGATCCTAAGTATGTAGGTCTGGGTGACAGATTTCATTAATTGATAGGAAATCTAAAAGATCTTGGTTGTGTTCTAAAAGACTTGTTGATGCTAACTTAGCTGAGACAGGGATGATAGATCTGTTCCCTGAAAGCACTAACTGTTAGACTTTTGAGTATTATGATGCTCTGCACTTCAGAATGGCAATACTTTCTGGAATGTTCTAAATTGCATATGCATGTGATTTCTAGAATAATTAATCTTTTATGCCAAAAGCGAAGATCTTATCTTAAACAAGGTGAAGGAAATAAGGGACCTTTGCCATCAGTGAAGATTTTTGGTGTTGTTCAAAATCTAAATGTAAAGGAAGGATTTTTTTTTTCATTTGCAAGGCTTGTCTTAGTGAGTAAGTAAGTAAGTAAGTAAG
>VZDJ01006585.1:7505046-7653459 GCA_008694505.1 Cyanoderma ruficeps | reverse complement strand
TAAGTAAGTAAGTAAGTAAGACTGTCTTAGCAAGTTGACTGGATCAAAACACCAGGAAATAAAATATGTAACTTCAGGATTCATAAATTCCAGCTGAACATTGTCTAATTCACACAATAAAGGGTTATAGAGTAAAAAGATACATATTTTTTACAAAAACATCTTAAGATAGAAACGAGTAATGTGAGCTTAGCTTCAATACAAACATTTCTGCACCAATTTTCATGTTGAGGATTTTAAATGTCTGCTTCCTACCTGTTTCTCTTTCTGCTTGCTGAAAGATGAGACATTTTAGGAGCCTTACAGTAGATACCTGTATTGGAAAGGATTGGTATGGTGAAATCAGTAAATTTTAAGCCCAATTTACATATTTAGGCAAAGCATCAGCTTTATCTTATTTTAAGCAAGATTCTTTTAGGATAAAATCAAATTCTGTCAGAAGAATTTAAGTTCTGGATCCTGTAGACATAATTGACTTGAATAGGAGTCTAAAAGTGAAAACAAAAACCAGTTTTGTTAGAGAAGCCCCACCTTTATCTTTGGAAGAAATTAAATTAAGTTTTAAGCATAGTTTTCTTCTTAACTGTAGGTTTTTAAACTACCTTCTCAACTTGTGGAACAGATATAACTTTTCATTGACTTTTTATGTCTAAAATTTTATTGAGAATAATTTTGGTTATAATTTTTATTAGCTTTGAGAAGCAGTGAAAAAAATTGGTTAATTTTGTAGATATATTTTGGAGTAGAAACATTTTTTTGAAATATTAAAATTTTGATATGGTGGAATTTCCCATGTGTGGTACTGAGACATTAAGGCAAAATGCTGGTGAATAAATGACTGACTTATGTGTCCATGTTTAATGTTTCAGACCAAACTGTTGCTAGCACAGTGAAAATCTACTATCTCTCTACAGCCTGATGCTTGGTTGACTATTGCTATAACCATCAACTGCATTGACCCAAAATTCTGACCTGTGACAACAAAACAGTATACAAGTTCCTTTTCCTCTCAAGAGTTGTTCTGAAGTGGGGAAAAGGAAATGAGCAGCAGGAGGAACTTCTCTGGTCTGTGACTGAGTAAAATACAGGCACACTGTACCAAAAACCTTTAAGTAAAATTAAAGGTAAAAAGGCTGTAGAGTGGAATGAAAACAGAGAGAAAGGACAGCAAGAGATGTGCCTTTATAAATGGTCATGAAATTATCTTCTTCTTCTCAAGGCAAATTAGGTAGCATTAATACTGCATTGATGTAGGGAATTGTGTTATCACCTTTACATGATGCTGAATTATGTAAACATAGTTACACCACCGTATCAAAAGTCTCAGCATTATACATCATTTTTTTGATGGAAAAACATGGCAATGAATGATGTCTCTCTGTAACACTAATTTTAGGTAAACCTCAAGCAAGTTTTGTCAATGGAGTTGTAGCTTGATTTCTAGTTAGTGTTGTGATCTGAAGTTTTTTGTGTGGTCAGAGTCGTGTTGTCTCTTATCTGGGCATTATGAAACTTATTTTCTGCCCTTGCTTCTTCTTCCTTTTCTTGTTTTAGTTCAAACGAATTTAGTTCCACATGATGCACGGGATCTTCTTTCACTTTGTTTTTTGTAAATTGCTATTTCTTGACAGGTTATGCTCCATCTTTGTTATTCTGACTGGACCTAATGCTATGCCTTACATAATTTACTATGAAAGTATTTTTTAAAAAAAAATACTTCTATGGAAATATGCTGAAAATGATCAAATACTCCCTCTAACCTGGAAAAGCTGAGAGATTGAAAAGCTGAAGGTAGCCGAAGTTAGTGTTAAGCTAAAATATTGCTGGGATACATATTTCACTTAGGCTTGCTTGCTGTATGCTGGCCAACCTTGATTAAGTGTCAAGAATATTGAGTAATCTGGATCCTGGAGAGAATGCTTTAACAGGGTGAAACAGCCACCTGAAAGCTGATTTGGCCTTGATGTAAAATTTATTGCATCTATATGCTAATGACCTTATTTCTGCATCTTCAGCCATAACACAACTTTATTTTCTCATTGAATTCCACAACTAAAATCGTGTTGTTTCAAATTAGAAGTACCCAAGTAATGGAGAATTTGGGTATGAGAATAATGGCATTGGTAACTTAAAGGATGACAGTTTTCTTTTTTCACTGTGTCCCACTCCAGTGACAAGAATAATGATGTAGCTTGACATTAGATAAAGTTGGATACCACGTATGTCCTTTTGCATCTACTGGTATCTTAACAGCAAAGAAAGTAAACTTAAATGTAAGGAAAGAATTTTGTTTTGTAACTTGGAAAGAAACTTTTTTAAGTGATGACAAACTCAATGGCAAGGGATTTTATGCTTGGCACAGAAAGCGCTTGGGTCTTTTGCTAATGAGTTAGTGGAATGGAAATGTATTTTCTAGGACTGAAATGCATTTTGACTAAGCAGAGGAAAAGGTTGTTTTAATACTTGGAATGTATAAGTTATTTTATAAGGATAGTTCTTTAAGCATTTGAATTTTTTAAAGTGTGCTTGTTGAATGCTGGTGCAATTTAATGCCACTTTAGTGTAAATACTAATAAAAAAACTCATCTTAAGATAACTTAATATGGTATCATAAGTTAATTGCAGGGGATGTGCACTATCTATACCTAATTAAATAATATGCAAATAAGACATTTTAAAGATAAAAAGCCTATTAAAGAATTACTTGTTTAACTTCTTTCTCAAAGTGTTATCAGAAGAACTGACATCCACCTTGTTTCTTTCTTGCAAAATGGAAAGTGTGAAAATGCTTGCCTAATTTCAGAGGTAGTCATGATTCTAGTAATAAAGATAGGTCATATATTGGTTTTTGTTGGATTTTTCATTTAAGGATTTGTTACCTACTTTAAATTCAGCTTTGGACTTTCAGTGGACAACACTAAAATATCAACATCATAGCAAACATTAGCAATCATAGATTTCATATACATTTAGGGTAACAATTTTTCTGATAAATTTGTAGTCAAATGATAAGTCTAGACAAATAAAAAATTCTACCAGCCACTCAACTGAGATGTAATTTTTTACCAAACTAGCATATTTTCCTTTTATAATCATTAATCTTCTTTATTACCTGCAACAAAATTTCCAAGTAGTGTCCAGCTCTATTTAATAGGTTATGAATAATTAATGTAGAAGCTGTGTACCTAAGTTTGATAACTTCTTCCAACGTTGTCACAATTAATTTCTACTTCAATAATTACAAAATATTTTAATTCTATACATAGACTAGACTAGACTAGAATAGAACAAAATAAAATAGAATATCTCAGTTTTGAAGGGGCCCATAATGATCATTAAGTTTAAAACAAAACTATTTCTATTAGCCTTCATTTAAAATTCTTTATTCTCTAAGGAACTATTAGCCATATGCATCACTTTTTTAAGTCCTGACGCCTGTGGTTTTAGACAACTCTTTCATTATAATATTTTGTCACGATATTTTAAAGGCAGGTTTGATAATGTTTTTGGTTTTTTTTTTTCTCTGTGTGTTTTGATGTTGCTAAAGGTAGCAATTGCCACAAAGGAAGATGACATTTCAGTGGTTTTTAAAAGAATGAGTTCTGACGAGGAAAACAATATGTCAATATTTTGGGTTTTTTTAGAAACTTATCCACAGCATCCAAAAGAAATGAATTGAATTATTGGATGTAGCTAAATCATGACTCTGGACACATGACTGCATGTGTGGCTGTGTGAGTGTGGACTTACAGAGGAAGTCCTGAGAGGGGTGAAAAGAAAAAGTGAGAAAAATTTTAAAACGTTCTTATCTTGAGTGTAATTTTAACACCTTTAACTCAAATTCTAAGTGAATTCTAGTTTTCAGCCCTTACATGCCCTGAAGCACAAATTACTTTTCTATTTTAAGGTGATTTCTATATAATATACGTTAAGAAAAATTAATGTCATTATAGATCTTCTTTTCTAATCTATAATTATTTTAGATTAAGAGATCTAAAACTCATTTCTATATTTTAAATTTTATCAGGTAATGTCTCTAGAAGGTTAGTAATTTCAGTTTTTCATTTCAGTTTGAGTCCTCAAATATTTCAAACAATTTTTTTTTAATATTAAATTGTTTCAGCAATAATAAACAGGCACATTGGCAAATCAGAATCTAAGAATGACATGAATATTCTGGAGCTGGATTTGCTTTCTATATTGTTCAAATGTTTATATATTAACATACCTTATGATTGATACCTGCGTGCTCAAGAAGTATTTATTCTAATTTTTGATTTATTTCTTCATATTACTTTTATTTTTCACTCATAAAACAAATAACTAAAATTTTATAACTATTTTCTTACTGCCAGATACACTCATAAAAGGAGTAAGAAGACTTAGTGGAATCAATTTTTAGTCAGGCAAATGTAGCTGCTTTGACAGTGGAATCCACAATTTACATTAGCATTCTTCTAAATGAACGCATAAATCCTACAGAAAGAAAGAAGAAATATGCTTTCTTGTTTGGCTTCCAAAATTTCCGAACCAAAAAAGAAAGAAAAACCCCCAAACTTTATGAATTGAAACAAACAAACAAAACAAGACAAAAAACCGAACAAAGCAGAGCAAAACAAAAGAAACATCCACCTTCCAAGGGTTTTTAACCTGAAAATAGCTTCTCCCTAAAAATGGAAAAAGCAAACATAATTTCATTGAAAATAAAAATTTGGGGTTTTAATGCTTTTTTAATGTTTTTTTAATGGTTTCAATGGTCAATACCCTAAGAGTTATTAGAGAGAATAATTAACTTTGATCCATTTTTTAATATGTATGCTGGTTTTGATTGGAGTAGATTTAGTATTCTTCACAGTAGCTATTATGGGACTGCGTTTTTGATTTGGGCTGAAAATATTGTTGACAATTCTGGGATGTCTTAAATATTGCTGAGTAGTGCTGACACAGTGTCAAGACTGTTTTGGTTTTTTTTTCTACTGCCCAGACAGTGAGAAGGCTGGGGGCGCACAAGGAGCTGGGAGGGGACACAGCCAGGACAGCTGACCAGCTGACCACAACTGATCCAAGGGACATCCCAGACTGTAGGGTCTCATGTTCAGCACTGAAAGCTGGCTGAAGAAGAAGGAAGCAGGGGACATTTGGAGTGATGGTGTTTGTCTTTTCAAGGCACTACATGTTACTGAGCCCTGCTCTCTGAGATGGCTGAACACCTGCCCACCCATGGGAAGCAGGGAATTAATTCCTTGTTTTACTTTGCTTGTGTGTGTGCCTTTTTGCCATACCATTAAACTGTCTTTATCTCAACTTAAGAGCTTTCTCACTTTTACAAATCTCTTATCTGTCCCTTTGGTGGGAGAGTGAAGTAGATCATTTACCAGCTGGGGTTAAACCATGACACTATCCCACAAATAGTGATGGATATGAAATCCTCATCTCTCTTTGGTTTCCTTATACATTTATGGAGTTTTCAGGTTTTTTAAGAAGAAAAGACTTCTTAAAATCTTTTCTTCAAGAAAAAAAAAAAGAGATATTTCTCACATTACAAGTTAAATAGAAAAGAAAATCAATCTAAATGTGCTGTTTATGGGTGTTTTTTAGAAAAAAGAAATGTCACAAACTATTAATTCATATCAGTTTGAGAAAAAACAACGATGAGGCTTCATAAACACAGTGTTTTAAGAAGGTAAGAAAGAAAAAATTAGGAGAAGCAAAAGTTGATATTTCAACTTTTGATATTCCCCTGCAGCCTCCCGGGGCTCTTTGGCTAGCTCAGTTCCTTGAGAGGCTTTGGGGAATATCTCAGGGACAAGACAAAAGATCCCAAAACAGGCTCTTCCCCTGGGATTAGTCCAAGGCGTTTGTTCTCGAAGGTTTCCAGGGGCAAAGAGAACGAACAAGGAAGAACAGGGCCTTATCTATCCCAGGGCTCAGGAAAAGATAGCTGGACCTCAGCCAATTGGGTCAAGAAAGGAAGGAAGGGTCAAACTACATGGTTACAGGCTTCAGGGGTCCTGGGGAAAAACCATTCCTCAAAGAAATACAACAAGTTGAGATCCACCTCCTATCAAAAGTTTTATGACTCAGTGACTGATGTGGAGGATTTAATTGTCAGCAAAACTATGTAGCATATCACTGCAAGTCAGGAAAAATCTAACTGATTCTTTTTTAAAAGGTAATAAGGAGCTTTCTTTGCCACATGCAGGAAAAGGTATGTCTCTCTCAATTGCAAAGTTCAAAACAGTCATTTAGTGCTTCAAAAATTTACCATCATTAATGAAAACATATTCCTAAACTTGATACTGACTAAGAACATTCCCATTTGAAGGTAGCATATAAAAATACATGATAGGTTTTTTAAAAAGTAAAGAATAAAAAGTAAAGAGCTTTTTTCTTGATCTCCCTTCCTACCCTCTGCCTTCAACAACTGAAAGCTAATTGCAGTACTATTGACTTAGGATTTTCAGAGAGGTAGCCAGAAAAAAAAAAAAAAGACTAGAACGGTTGCATTTATTCTCCACATTGCATCTGGTACCTCAATACTTTGATTTTGTAACATATGAGCATCCTGGAAATTTTGGTCAGTTCTACAATTTTTGTAACAGAGATCATTCCAGCACTATTAAAGAATGTTGGTCAAGGACTCCCTAATATACTGTACAGTTCATGTCTGTGCTAACACTGAGACTATAGGCAACACTAGATGAAATGCATCATATTAATTTGTAATATCCAGTGTCCCACTCTCCTAAGATTTGACTCCTTGAAGCATCACTCTATGCAAATTATTTATGTCATTCAGATTAATGTTAGTGGATGCAAACTACGAAATATACATCTTAGAATAGGAGAGAAAAAAAATTATTTATGCATTACTTTAGATCATTACTTCAGCACGGTGCCAATATGTTTGGAGTGCTGCTGCCTATCAATAATCTGTCCCACTATGTGAATAAAAGATTTGACGCTGAGTAAAATACAATTCTTTCAAGGAAGTTGAAACTGTAAGGCTAAAACCATTTAAAATATGGGTCTACTGAAAGACATACAGTCTTTAATATGGTGAGAGGACAAAATATGTTTATACATTTTGTGTTTATGGCTGAGATTTCAAAAATTCACAGAATGGTAATTTTTTGGAAGGGTACTGCTGGAAGTCATCTCTATCCTCCCAGCTCAAGCAGGGCTACCTAGAACTGGGTGCCCAGGACCATTTCCAAAGAAATTTTGAATATCCATATGTATTTCATGGCTTCCAGAGATTCCACAGCTTCTTTGGACAAACTGTGTCAGTAATTAGTCACCTTCACAATGTTTCTTGACATTCAGATGGAGTGTCCTCTGTTTCAGTTTGTTTCTGTTTCAGAGGCTCATTGCCTCTGGTCCTGTCACTGGACACCACTGAAAAGAGCCTGGATCCACCTTCCTTTCACACACTTTGCAGGTATTTCTGTACACTGAGAAGGTCTCCCCACGAACATTCTCTTCTCCAGGATGAACAGGCCCAACCACCTCATTTTTTTCTCATATGTGAGATGTTTTGGTCCCTTTATCATTTTTGTGGATTATCTTTAGTATGTCCATGTCTCTATTTTACTGGGGGAGCCTAGGGTTGGACAAAAAATGCCAGGTGTGCCCACATCACTGCTGAATAGAGCAGCAGAATCACTCCTCTTGACCTGCAGTCTGAAACAACAGACTCTCTTCTGCAAGAGCACACGTCTGGCTCCTATTCAACTCAGTGCCCAACAGGGTTCCCAGTTACTGTTTTCCAGCTTTGGGAAAGCAGTAGGGTAGGAGTAGACACTACCCCTGGGTATATCCCAGCATTTTCATAAGCCTTTTTCATGTTCTCTGTAACCAATTCTCCATCTTGTGGAGCAATGGGTCTATATTTTCCCTAATCCTCCTTCTGTCACCTATACACTTACAGAAACCCCTCTTGGTTTTTTTGACATTCCTGTGCAGTGAATTCCACGTGGGCTTTAGCTTTCCTAATTCATCTCTGGAATCTCAAATAGTATTTCTGAATTTCTCCCAAGTTACGAGTCCTTGCTTCTACACCCTGTGTATGTCCTTTAAGTTTGGCCAGGAACTCCTTGTTCATTGGCACAGGTATTCTGGTGGTTTTTTGCCTGACTTCCTATTTGTTGGGATGGACCACTCTTCAGCAGGGACTGAGTGATTCTTGAACATTACTCAGCTTTCTTGGGCCTTTCTTCCCTGCAGAACTTTATCTCATGAGAGTCTTACAAGCAGACCTTTGAAGAGGAAAATGTTACACTCTGTGCACTCCAGGAAACTCCTGGGTTGCCTGTGCCCTGGTGTGCTGTCACTCCCACAGATTTTGGGGGTGATTGGCATACCCCATGAGGACCATGGCCCTTGAATGTAAACCAGAGGGCTTGAGCCATTTGTTCCTGGTCAGCAGGCCTACAGCAGGCACCCACTACAACATCAACTTTGTCCATATTCACCCAAGACATACAAGTTGCTTTACATTAATATTTCATTACATATATATTTTCAAAGGAGCTTACAGATGTGCTTTAAAATGTCTGTTGAATGTTTCAAGGGTTTACAAGTAGACCAAAAAAAAACCCCAATGAACTGAACGACAGAATATAGACAATGTCACATCATTGCAGGAAAATGAAGAGTAAAGACCAAGTTCCTCATTGTACAATACAGTATCAGACTTCTGCCATGGTAGTGCAGCAAAATCCCTACATTTTTTGGACCACACTCTTTGATGTTTAAGTAATTCATTATTAAAATTGATTATTCATTTAGGGCCACAACAGTCCAATATCTTACAGACTAGCTGACAAGGCATTTAGAGAGTCAGTGTAAAATTTCAAGTCTAGTTAAATGTGGAGGTAGGACCTTCATGTTGACATTGAGAGGAGATGCAAAAACTGATTCTTTAAACACTGAATTGGAAGGTGACAAAAGTAATACCATTCTTTTATCTTGACAAATATTTGTCATAAAAAAAAAGTCATTAAAAAGAGAGAAGTGTCCTTCTTTCCCGTATAAAATGTATTACAAGATAAGTATCTGGGATAGTTTTTGCTAGGGTTTTGCTAAGCAGCAGTAGTTTTAAAATATAATTGCCCATTAAAAATGGGGTAACTAAATGAGAAATGCAGGATTATTTATATTTGATAAAACCTCAGCTTATAATTTTTGTTATTCAGCCTAGTAAGGGAGTTAAAATCTCCTCTGTAGCTTTATTAGTGTCTCTGTGATCAGGAGTTTTGGTTCTGAAGTCCTTGGTTATGTTATGCTGTTAAAGACTAGGGTCCAAAGCTTGACACATTGATCAAGCTCTTCCTAAAATGGATTTGCCTTATCTTTTTGTCCTAGGTGTTCTGAGTCTAATGGGATCTCCCTATCTCGTGGCTGCTTATGCTATTTCATGGGGTCTGCATGTCTGCAATAAAAATAAGTAAATAAATAAAAGGTTGCACTGTTTCCCTCAACAGTGGCAGGATGAAACTGGAAGTGTATGTGCTACATTCCCTTGGATGCACATGAAAGGACACTCAAGGAATGAGGCTGGAGGGTCTGTTTTCTGAAGGAGCATTAGATCAGTGCAGATGCTGCAGCTCACCAAACGGTGGCATAGTGTCCACCTCACTGCCCTTGGAGAGGTTTAGGAAGCCAACCATTCCATGAAAATGTAGAAATAATATCTTAATGAATGTAAGTAGATGCAGACCAAAACAGATTTACACAGTGAGCTGACAGCAAGGAGTGCAGACTTCAGGGATCAAGCTTATTTCATAACTCTTTTATTCAACAGCGCAGATATACCTGCTAAAGCCCAGGCAATATGATCCCAGGAACAGGCCATATAGCCAACTTTATACTTTCTACCCAACGTGCTTCTGAACCAGAATTACTGGGTCAAATGTTAATTTGCATATAAATGACTCCTTCTAGGCAGAGGGGAATAGCATTGCTCTCATCTTCTAGATTAAGTACTTACTACCTTTGCTTTGGAAGACACAGATTTTGAACTTGTTGGTTGTTGCTCAGCCAGTCATTCTACCTTACTTGTCAAAGCACATAATGATGTTTACTCCTTCCTGAAGTCATTTCAAAAAGACAATAAATAAGTATTGATCAGGATGCTGACAGACTGAATATTCTTATCTGAAGGCTTCAAAAAATCTTATAAGCCAAAATGATGATTGAACACGTGGATATGAGTAAGTTCATGAAGTTACTGTCCATGAGTAATTTAATGTGCTTAAACAGATATAGGCATATATCAGCAACAATGAGCAGAAATTTGGGAGATATTAGAGCATATAGTGTAAAGTAGCTCTAGTCTATTTATTAAGTACACATCTCAGACCAATAACACAGAATTTATTTGTTTGTTTGCTTGATGGGTTGATTTTGGTTGTTGGGTTTTATTTTGGGAGGGGAGATTTGTGTGTCTGTGTGCATGGACAGTAATTCTCTATGGATTTAAAACAGTAATATCATCTTTGATTGATTTTAATGGTGTTTCACCATTATTAAATATTATTCACCAAATTCATTAGGGACTGTTCAGAATTTAGCTCTTCTGAAAATGAGTGCTATTTAGTAAATTTTCAGGATATAAAAATCTAAGTTTAGACTTTACAGACTGAAATTCAGTCCATCTGAAAATCACCTACATTCCCTCAGCTAGTTTCCTTCTAGTTAGACACCTTTAAAGGCCTAGGATCACAGAAAGAATCATTGGTCAAGGGTTGTGTAAAAATCTTGTCAGTAATATTTTTTAACAGTAAAACTCTGTAGGAAAGAAAATGTGATAATTCTTAAATGTTTTTACAAATATTTCAAATTCTTCCATGTAGAGCTAAGCAGAGAACACCATGTAGAGCTAAGCACAGAACAAAGAATGAGGTAATTAAAGAATCCATATGTACTATAGCAAGGAATCAGATTTTATGCCATGGCAACGGTTATTTACTCTTCTACATGTTGGTAAAAAATGAAAAGAAGTCACTAATGTTGATTTTTATCTTCAGCCACATCTGGAAAAAGGCTATGGACTGTTATAGACCAAGTCCATTTCACATAACTTTATTCAAGTGCAGGCATCAATATCACTAGAATATTTTCCTGACTCTATATCTCCCATGTAGAGACTTGGATAATTCCAAATTCAATTCACACATGAGATGGGTTTTCTAGCCACTAGAAAATATTTGGAAAAAAGTTTGTCACAACTCTCACTGTCCATGAGAAAAAAATGTATTGCAAAGTACATTTAAATATTTATTTAAACAAAAATAATAAGTGGCTGTGGCTGCAGTTTCAACTGCTTAGAGAGCTACCTTGGGACTTGAAATACTTGAGTGCTGTATTGTTTTCTTCTGGTAGGTTTCTTTCACTGTGATCAATCTACTTTACATCCCTGTTGAATTCTGACTTCTTGTAGGGGTCATTGTTGCTTATTCCTTAATAATTCTACTAGGGATGTACAAACTTAATATATTTCCACCATTTACTGAGTTTGCCGAATCACAAGAAACAAGCACATGTTTTATGAACTCTCCGGTGGGTTACAATGTAAGGAAATGAAAACAATAGATGTGATATTTGTAGAGTCAGCTGGCAGCAAAAAAGAAGGGGGGAAGTATTAAAAAAGCCTTGTTTGGTTTTTATGGTGACTCTCCTAGGAATAAATTGACTATGATATGGGTTTTTTTTTTCAGGTTGCAAATTTATAGTCCTGACTGATACTGAAGGTATTTTTTTTTCCCAAAGGTATGGATTAAAAATACTACAATCAAAGAGAAAAATAGAGAACCATACATATTACATTTCTGTTTCCATACTTTCCCAAGACTTGTTTAAATATGCTATTGATTGACAGATGTAGACAAAATTAAGCCATTGCTAGTTTAAATATTAGCTTATTTTAAAACACATAACTATTTCAGAACAGACCAATATTGCTTAAATTGCCTCATTTGTTCAGAGGAATATTAGATGTTAATTTGTCTGAAAATTAGTCAAGAACAAGTATATGGAGCTAAGTTATTGATTTTTAAGTATGGGGTTGAAATAATTATTATTTCCACTGAATATGACCTTTCAAAAGTACCACACCAATCTTTGTTTAATGATTAATTTTATTTTTTTCTATATATTAAATACCAAAAACTTTGAATAGATCCAGTTGTTTCTTCCAATATCATCAACTCTGAGCTTTAAGACACGCTTTTAAATCAAAATCCAAAATAAAACCCCAGATTCTGGGCATGACTGAAGGCCACAACTTCCCTAGATGGTTTCTTTGAAGGCCCTAGTGGTACATTAGGGCACCAGTATGGAATTAGCTGGGTAGTTTACCACGAGGCACCCAAACACAGACTGCCTGCAGCTTCTGTGTGGAAAATATCTGAGTGGATTATGGGAAATACTAGGTTTATGACTTCTTGGCTCTTTAGCTCCTTAAATACCAGGAAAACCGAACATAAGAAAGCTATGGACCCATAAGGACATGAGTGCTGAGTAAAAATTATGACCTCCACAGTATTTCTGATTGGTCAGAAATAAAAACTAGTTTATCTAGATTTATGTCCAGGGTGGCAAATTATTAGAGGCAGAGTTACTTCAAGCATCCAGAGTTTCACTGGATACATTTATATTGTCAAATAGAATAGGCTCATTCTCCAGCATTAAGGACTGCTGGGACATCACAGTTCCAAAATATATACAATATATAGTATATACAGAATATATGGCTTTTTCTATCTTGCCTCCTGGGAACTATCAATGGTCTAAACATTACCTGGAAGAGTGCTAGTTCACAGAAGTCAAAACAATGCCAGAGGCTAGAGCTCTCTATTAAACAGTGAAGAAAATGTCCAGGGTTTAAGTCTGTGTCCCATTTCTATTTGTTTTACTGATAATAACAGTGTCATTTAGGTTCAAACTTGAAGAGTTGGTGGATTTTGGTAAATCAGAGTTGACATGAACTGATAGTTCTGATTTATTAAAACAATAGCAAAAATTGTACCTGAACACGATTCTGAGAAATAAATCAAAAAAGTAAGAGACAGGATATATTTCATGAACTCTCAGCACTTTCAGTCTGTCTTTTTTGTCTTATTTCCTTGATAACAGGACCTGAATTTTTTTATATTTATTTTTGTTGGGTTTTTATTTATCTTTTTGTTTTTTTAATAATCAGAGATTTATTTCATTAAATCAGGGCTAGTCTGTTATTAAACTAATCTTTACAAGTGAAACAGTCATCCTTTGATGAAAATGAACCATATTTTCTTTTCAGTACTTTATTATTATTTGTTTTGCCAGTAGGTAGGGTCAGAGACTGAGGCACAGACACCAGTGGTGATTTACTACAATACACAAATGCAATGAATCACAAAAGGATGAGCTAAGAAATGCGCATAATCATTACTGTGAAAGAATGCCTATAGTGATTAAGAAAGATACATTGCCAGTTACCCAATAAGATCCAACTCCGACAAGCATCAGGTGTGGAACAATCACAGCAAGGGACTGGAAAACAATGACTGGTAACTGGGAACCGTACATCACCAGATGGGAACTGTACATCACCAGTTCCCCCAATTCATTACCAAGTCCAAGAAACATCAGCCATAGGGGAAGTTGTCACAGCAAAGAACATGGAGAACCATACACAGTACTTCGGAAATCCTGGGGTACATCCACCTTTGCAGGTCATGAGGCTTCCCCACTTTGCTGTGACAGTAGCCCAGCTTTTATACCATTAAACAAACAAGCTGACATGATCTCTAACTTCTTTCTCCTGTTGGATTTCTCCTAAAGCTTGGCCAGGGCTCAGTGAGGAACCAAGGGAGTTCTGTGATCCTATACCCTGCTGATAAGGTCAGGAGTGGCCTTATCCAATTTCTAGATACAGAAAGGTAAACACATGTTTTGTCTGTAAATGAACACATATAACAATACTTTGTTGATGAACAAATATATGTATATTATATTTAATTGGAAGGTTCATCTATAGGGCAAATTTGGTTCAGGGCTTTAGTACTTCAGTATTAGATGAAGTATATAAAGTAACTTAAATTTAAGCATAAATGTTGAGTACTGTATCCAGCTCTGGGATCCCCAGCATGGGAAGGGCATCAACCTGTTGGACTGAGTACAAAGTAGGGCCATCAAGTGGATCAGAGGGATGGGGCACCTTTCCTATGAGGAGAGGCGCAGAGAGTTGTTTTTATTTCAGCCTGGTAAAGAGAAGGCTTCTTGGTCACCTACTTGTGGCCTCCCAGTACCTGAAGAGAGCCTACAAGAAAGATGGAGAGAGACTATTTACAAGGGCATGTAGTGACAGGACAAGGGGGAATGGCTTCAAACTGAAAATCGGTAGATTTAAATTAGTTATCAGGAGGAAATTCTTTACTGTAGGGGTGCTGAGGCACTGAAACAGTAAAGAGAGCTTCATTCCTGGAAGTGTTTCAGGCCAGACTGGAAGAGGTTCCGATTAAACTGGTATAGTGGAACAGCAGAGGGTTGGCATTAAATGATCTTTAGAGTACATTCCAACCCAAATCATTCTATGATTCTATAGCAAACATTAGGTACAGATGCTTTTTACATGTATTCCATTTGCTAATATTTTGATTCTAGGGAATATCTAACAGGGATGGACGCATCTGCATGGGAATGTAGCTCTTATGAAATCTTTCTCTTTTTTTATAACCAGATGCTTTCTTTCTATAATCTATGATAATACAAAAAAACCCCAAAACACCAAAAACTAAAACTCCCTAAGTTTTTTCTACTTTTTATTTCTTCCTTGCCTTGCTCCTTCCACTAAAGAAGTGTTTTAATACACTAGAGATAGAAAATTAAAAATAAATAAATAAATAATCCTACTGCAATTCAAATTCTCATGAGAGGGAGATGGATGACAGAACTCTCCATACCCATATTATTTGAGATTTTGAAAGTCTTTATTTTTAGGACCATCTATAAAATTTAGCCAAAAATTTAAGCCTTTTTTTCACGTCTGTCTTACACTATTTTCAGCTGTTTGGGGTTGCCTTTTGACAGAAAGGCGAGGATAAATTTCAGAATGAGTCTAGAGAAAAAAAAACAACCTCATTTCTTTCTTTGAGTTAATCATACAGTCATTTGGCAGAAAGCCATAGCTTGTCCATACCTGAGAGAGATAATTTTAAATTTGGCAGCATGCTTGCCTTGCTATCTGGAATACCCCCTTTGCCATCTCTTAGAAAACTCTCTGGAATTCAGCTAAGCTGAAAAATCAGAAAATTGTGGGTTGTGTGTGTTCAGGAGGGGTTCGGTCAGTATTACTAAACTAGCACGTACTTTAATAAGCAAAATTAAATCTCGGCTTTTCCAAGTAATAGAAGAAAGCTTTTTAAAATGATGAAGCTGTAGATGTAAGCAACAAACAGACCTACAGCTGTTAGGAAGACAAAGCATTCAGCTTCTCACACTGCTGGCTGAAGTCAATGAGCAGTTCAGCCTCTGCCTGCTATGGCTGTTAACTGACTCCTGCTCTAGTCAGAGGGATGCCTGTAAGACTCAGTTACTGCCTACAGTGTAAAACTGACTGATTTTTTGTTTCCTTGGTCTAATGCATGTGGATGATTGCTCTTGATTTTACTCAGTAAGCAAGGGGAGAGATCTAACACGAACTCAAAAGTTTCAAATCTCACCCTGCTCAACTTCCAGAATGAAGTAGACTTTTTGTGTTTGTTTGTTTGAACTCAAAATCAGTGCTGTATTTACAGCTTCACAAGAATAATGTATCTCAATATTCTTTTAAAAATCATAAAGAAATTATGCTAGTTCTAGTGTTAGAGGGAAAAATGATAATTTCATTTATAAAATTTTGTATGAAGGAAGAAAATTATATTACTCCATTTAATATTCTAGGTATCTGAAGCTAAAATTATTCTAAAGATTTCAAGGTGGTGAATTGTTTCAGAACCTAAAGGTTTGGCAAAATTGCAATTCACAAGAATTACTGATTCAGATGGTAAGGGGTGTTTGTTCTCATACATATGCCATAGCACATGGCTTCTCATAAAATGGAACTTTTCAACTTTTTCAATATAGAATATGACAGCAAGAATTTATGATTCAGGGACAAATCCTCATTCATAGAACATTATAGTACTGGGCACTTTGAGTCACCTTTTTGCATATACATTGCTAACTTATATGTGGCACTTGTACTGTACAATGTGTTTTGGGTGATGTGCTCTTTAATACCAAACTTTGAAAAAAGGAACAGAAAACATTATTTTCAAGGTCCAAAAAATAGTAAGAATTAATATTGGTGTGAAACATATCTGAAGTACTTTAATTCCTGAATCTCTGAAATTGGAGAGAAAATCAGAGGAAAAAAAAAATTCAGGCATTTTCTACTATGCTGGTAGTACTTTTTAGCCAAAATCCCTGAAGAACAACTTATATCAAAATATTTTGGCACTTCCAATTTGATCCTCTGGAAAATGGAAAAAAAAAAATTAAGTGTTTAGACACCACAGAAAGATTTAAACAGAATGTAACACTAAAAGTAGACAAAGGTCAGAGTAGTCTCATTTGTGACTCACCAGGTTCACTGATACAAGAAAAGCCATTTCAGAGAATTATTTTGTGACATTCATTAATAATTCGGTAGATGAATTTCATCTATATTTCACAAAAAATATCCCAAAAAACCCACAAAACAACTAACTACTGTTTTTCTTTACGCTCATTCTGAAAATATATCATCTTCAGCAGTCATATGAACTCTATTCAGGTTCTTAACAGAGTGAAAGTGGATTGACCAGGAATGTCGTGCTCATTGACTTATAATTAAATGAATTTATTGCTTTAAGAAGCATATGTTAATATCAATTCACACTTTTTTGAAGTACCTTCACATCAAAATCTCAATTTTTCCTTGAATGATTAACAGGAAAATAAATGAAGGCAAAGAATAATAAAGAAAATATTCTATTCTTTTAAAAATATTTTCAGAGGAAAAAATAATCAACCTTCCCACCTTTCCATTTTCACTATCTCTTTTTACAGGAATTGAAATTTTGCAATGAAGAGTAAGAGTTGTCGGAATTTTAGTTGCTGATAATAATGAAGAATGTGTTCCTTGTCTGGGTCAGGTCAAACATTTCAAATATAAGTTTTGAATTCACTTGGATTTTTACTAAGCATTAGGAACATTTTAGCAGATCTAAATCAAGTCTGATTGAGAAATGCTGGGGTGGAACATCTTTCAACAGTGGATATGTGTCCAGGTTATCTGTCCACATGCTGAACCAATTAAACAATATCCCTTTGTGAACCCATTTCATTTAAACAGAGAGATCAGAAGAATATTAATACACATCAAGTTTCAGTGGGAAGGTGTGAGCTGGAATCTGGGAAGGATATAGCAAGCCTATTAGCTTCATCCAGCTCTGCAGTTGTTTCTGGAATGAACATCTATTTCCCTATCTAAAAATAAGCTACATCGATTATAGTTTTGTCTTTGTTGGACGTTATACTTCAGTAATTGCTCTACTGAGGGGGAGGACAGTGCATCACCACAGAGAGTCATGCCCATAATCAAAGTAGATATGTCAATATAAAGGGTATGAATTCATGAGGCCTCAGACTCACGAGGACTAGGTAGATTTCTCAAGACAACGATGCAAGGTGTGTGCTAAGCAATTCATATGTTACTCTTTTCAGCACACCCTCACACCCATAGTACAGAAGATGATGTTTGAAACCGATGCAGAAATTAGATGATGAAAGCACTACATAAAGTAAAACCATGATCACCTGAATATTTCACTTATATAGTGAATAATAATATAACTATAATAAATATTTGGTTGGTTATTTTCTCAGAAATGGCTAATATTTTATTCAAAACAAATTTTATATTAGTTATAATAGAACCATTTAATAGAATTTTTCTACAGAGATTTAGGGTCTGTTCAAACAAAAGAAGTTAGATATTCCCAGAGTTGACATGATTATGCTGACTTCTATTTTTACAATGTTCTGTCAATAGTATTCTGACTGTTCAATCCACTTGCTGTAGCTGTTCTTAAAGGTAGGCTTCGACTTTTTTTTTTTTTTTGTTACATTATGTAGCTGATACAAGTGTGATTTTAACATGATATTTGTTAACTCTGTTACTTTGTAGACTAACAGGTTTTCAGCATAGATGTGTAGATTGTAATGGATTGTATTGAAGCTAGTTTGCTAGTTTTACAATGGTCACAGTCTATCAAACTGCTGAAGGAAGGCAGCAAAAACTATTTCATGCCTCTTTACAAACATCAAAACACTTAATCCAGCCATCTTTTCCCTGAACCTCTATATTTTATTCCTGTGTTCCCATATTTCTTTCCAGAAACATAAGCATTAATAAACTTTGTAGTGCAAAGAGATTCCAGTACTTGAGGATTCTATCACTTATGGATGGGGTATGTTCTTAGAGCACTGATAAGAGATACTGTTTAGAGTTCTGCTGAATTCTTGGTTCTATTTCATATTTTTCTCGAAATGAATTTACCCTGTGTTATCTGTTCAAAATTTGCTGCACTTCTGCAATGTATCAGCACACATAAAGGCAGCAGGAGCAGCAAACAGCTTGCCATGGCTTGGGCACTTTGCAGGAACACCTTTAAGGAAGTGCAAGTGTGTTCCAAAGTGCTAGAATGTGCCTAATGACTACACTTCTGCACTTCTGCGTACCAATTAGCTTGCTGTAAACTGAGCTTATCATTAGGACAAGGCACTTTGCATGTGGGTAAAGCTGGCATGAAATTCTCTGGTAGCCCATCTCTGAAGAGGTAGATGCAGCAGCAACTTGCAAAGGAAGAAAGATTATTTATCCAGAAAAGCTTCTTGCAGGCAATTTGATGAGTTTGTAGACTTGACCAGGGACACACAGGAAGGTTCCAGCCCTCAGGAACCCCACAGTGCAGACCTCAGTGTGTAACGTGGATGTTTTTTAAATTGTGCAAAGGATCTGTCCCTGTACCACCCCTCCTTGCCTTTCTAATCAGGGCCACAGGAAACAGCAAACACCACAGCAGAAAGTGCCTAAAACTGCCTCATCCCGTTGTTGGAACCATTGCTCATAAGAATATGTAAATATATATTCCAGGACGATTTTTGAATATCTTAACTGCTAAAGTGCTCTTTCTCTTGATAGTCCCTCTATGTGAGTGCGCAAGAGACAGGATAATATGCTGAGGAGGGGAAAGAGCACAACCTAGAGGTAACTTGGCAAGAAAGGAGACAGATGGCTGCTCTGAAAGCATCAGAGGTTTTCTCCCAAAGTACCTCCCAAAATAGAGTTGGTTGTAAATTAGAATTGCCCTTTATAAACAAGGTGTGTTGCTCTAAAACCTGGCCATCTGATTATGGGTGCAGATGGTCTGTTACTGTGGGGATTTAGAGGTGTAAAGGGATACATGACAGGTAAGTGCCCCAGGCTCATGTCTCAGTGGCCTAAGGTTATACAGGCTGGATTCAGTTTGTAATTCTTTTTGAACTTTTTTTTTTTTTTTTTAATAAGACTACTAACAAGGGTGTCAATGCTGTTTCTTTGGGTGTGCAAGTTATGGACACTGCTTAGGTACATAAAGACAAAGACCATCAACCATTTTTATATGAACCACAGAGCAATCTGAGATATTATGAAAGATCACGTTTGCTGTAGATCTAGAATATTAAAATATTTGCAGTGTGTTATGTATGTATATGTAAAGGAATTTAATTATTTATATACTTCTGTTCACATATACAGAGATATACAAAAGTTTACAAATACAGAGTGAGAGAGAGCTTTATAAATAGCTATATGCTCCCATATAATCACCATATACATACATATGTACATTGGCAAATGAGGGCTTACTTCTTCAGGCAGAAGTGCTGTGTGCTGTTGTTAGAGAGCTACAAAGTAAACTGACCGAACAGATTATCATCAGAACAAAATGGATAATGATCTAGATTTATAAAATCAGTGCTCATTAAGGTATATTATTAACATATGTTTAGTTATGACACAAAGCCCCCTCCATCAATACATGAAATTCATTTATGTGTGCTGTTTATTTAGGAAGTAGTTGTTTTTGTATTAAAGACTTGGCTTGCAATGCAAATAATCACGGTTTTAGCACATTATCCCAAAATTTACAGGTCTTTCTGAGCTGTGGACAGCTGGGTTCACAGAAACTGTGGCACCTGGCTCAACATCTGAGGAACAAAAGAAAAACTGTTCCACTAAAATACTTAAGATGCCTAAACCAATCTTTAAATAGCTCTCCATTAATTTATGAGACACATACAAATACATAGCACATTTCAAAGCATTCCTTATTCTATCCTAATCCCAAATTCAGGGTGAATAAGCTTAAATAAAATCATATATGGCATTGTTTGCCCATTTATATATGCTTTTTTGTGCATATTATACACAGAGTTTTTGTTGTGTAGCAAGATAGCAACTATTTAGAGGCCGAGCCCTGGACTAGGAGTCAATACAGGTAAATTTCAATGCAATGTGTAGTATACTGTCACATTATTGTGGCCTTATGGAGTACGATGAGAGACTTCATCGTATTACCTGATTACCTTCTAAGCTCTAGTTTCTCATGTCAATCTAAAATTAAATAAAATAAGAAGAATAATAAGAAATTGAAGGTCAAGGACCATCTCCTATGACTTTCTGTATTTTATATTAAAAATACAGTATAGCAAAAAAATGCTTTATGACCACGGAAAAGATCAAATGAGATACAATTTGATTTCTGAAAAATATTTATTCATGTCTTCAAAACAGGCTGTTTTTCATCTCATTTACAGTTATACTGATATTGTTAAGTTTGTTTATTAAAAATCTGAGACAGGAAGGAGATTAAAAGTCTGAGAAATGTTGTGTTTACTTTTCCATATTTATTTTGTAATTGTTCGTTCTTCTAATTTGTATTTATTTGAGGTGCTAGGGATTATTTTCAAAAAAGAACATTAACAACCTCAGGACATTATTAATGCGTAACATTCCAAAAATATTTCTTAAATATTTCTTTGACAGCAGATTAATCCTTTAAATTCTTTTCTTATTTAGCTCAATTACCTTCAAGAAAAAAATCTGAATATCAAGCACACAAATATTTGGACAGAATACGCTACTGGAATTAATGTCTCTGCAGCATGAGAAGAGGTACAAATCAGTACATATCGGGGGTCTCTAAAGAATAAAAAAATACACTTCAATAACTTCTTAGCAACCAAGGAAATGTCTTCACATTTCTGCATGCATTTCTGGAACCCTTTGGGATGAATTATTCTTTATAGTAAAGACAGGACAAAGTCTGCAGGTAGGGTTTGCATGCTCAAAAAACCGTCTAATATTTTTGGCAATTCCAAGCGGCTAATGGAAAATGACACATCTCCCTATAAACATAATACCACCATTGAGGTCACTGTATCTAAAAATGCCATTGTCCAACAGGGTGTCAGCCTAGTGACAACATACGCAGTTAAGTTGTTTCAATAAGTTTCAGTTTTGTTATAAAGACCCCAGCAGTTTAATACAACCTCATATAACTAAGGGTTATTGTGAGGGCAGAAAGCAAAAGTGGGGTGGTGGTTTTGGTTTTTTTTGTTTGTTTGTTTGTTTGGTTTTGGTTTTNTTGTTTGGTTTTGGTTTTGTTTTTTTTTTTTTCTCTTAATTTAAACTGCCATAAATAGGGAAAATTTTGTATCAGTAGGGCCTTTTTAAATTGAGATCCATTTCTACTCTTAGTGTCCTAGGTGGAATTGCTTGTCAACCAACACAAATGTACATTTTATTTGGAGAAATGTAAGGGAACCTAAAGGATGCTGTGAACCAGCACAATGCCTTTCGTAGCTGAAGCCTGTATGGAAATGCTAAGAGACCCTGCTTTAATTCCTATTGTACACTAAATGCAATATTCCTGATCTTGCACTATTGAGACCTATGGCAAAGCCCTCATTGGTTTAATAGACATTTGGGCCAGGTCCTGAATCACTTGCTCACTCAATAATTTAATTTTCTATATCTATGGGCAAGTTAAAAAAACCAGAACAAACAACCATAACCTGGACCCAAACTGATTCACCGGAATTCTCCTTACTAATGGAAAATGTTTAGAACTATTTAATCCTCCTTGAATCTGAGAGGGTTAACTCCCACAGTTTCTTACAATTCAGAGGATGGCTCGTGTTTTCACACAATAAAGTTTTAATACTTGGTAAGGACTTCATTCCTTTGAAACTCAGCCCTGTGATCTTGTAATGAACAATACTAGTTTTCTAGTCTGTCATATGTTTATACCAGATGCAATATGTGTATCTGTATTTAGTGCTTAAATGGGTATCATCAATAATTAAATTTTAAATTTATTTAAGACTGGTCACTACAACAGAGATTCCTGAAGTGGTTGTAGAGTCTCAATTTATTAAGCTATCACGATGTTTTATATGTTTGTGAGAAAAGTACCTGGGAGTAGCGGAGGAGTGGTGCTGCCTTATTTGTCTAAATGCTATGGAAGTTTTAGTCCTAACTCTTCATGCATAACCAATATAACAACCAGAAAATATTTTGCTCTTGAACAGACAGGTGGTACTTAATGTCATCTCATATTGCTGTTAATAAGCAGTCAATCCCTTAATTTTGTTCTTTCTATTAACCATACGTATATCATCTATACAGTAGAAAATCTGTTGCTAACACATGTTCAGAAGGCAAATTCATTATCTGCATTTGGTTGCTTACATTGTTTTAGAGCTATTAGGCCTAAATTTGCTACAGCCTACAGGTGTATTCTGAATCCCAAGCTACCCTTTCCAGACATAATTTTAAAACATTGCTTTAAAAGCCCTGGGAGGCCCCTGAGCCATTCTAGCTAGGTTTAATTCTTTTTTTTCAGTATAGCACATTTTTTAAGAGTGTTCCCCAGAGCAGTAAGCAAAATCTATCAATAAAATCCTCTGAAATTTGTCCTTCTATTCACCTTTAGACTGTTGGGATTTTTTTTTATTATTATTTTATTGTTATTTCTTAAATTACCCAGCAAATGGTGAATACAATTTTGTGTTCCCTTACTGTTGGCAGCAGTCATTCTTGGTAATCAGTTATTGGTGTTACATCTTCTTAATTATACAACATATACAGAACTGGAACAATGTATTCATAAGGGCGCTCTGGTTTTCATTTAATGCTTGAATGACTCTGAAAGGAGGGGGGTGATAATACTCAACAGAGTCAAGTAAAATTCAAGATTCCTCATTGCTGTTTTAGTGCTGTGTTGCAATCTGGACAAACAGAAGTCCTGCTGTCCTTGTCCTGAATATGATCATCTGTTACCAGATGTCTGAAAAGCTACATGGTGCCTTTACAATGTAGGCAGGCATCTATGAAAGAGGAGAGGCCACAACTGCATCATCAGTCATCTATTTCTGCTCACGGTGGCTTCATGTTGGTGTTACAATCAAACTGTTGAAAACTTTCCTGTATTAAGCAAAGATTAAACACAGCAAGCTTGTCATTCTGTGAGGCACATGTGAGTCTAAGCATAATTACTTTCTGCATTGTTTATCTATAAGCTTGGGCCCTGTTTAAGGCATAGGGTTGAGCTCTGATCCCATTTAGAAGGAAGAGTCTCAGTGTATTTCCTGACTTAATATGCATCCAGGTGCTCAGTCTTGCAGTCTGCTAGGTCAGTAAAAAAAAATGACTGTGATATGCAGCAGTGTGTCAGTTTGTTTTTCTGTAAGCATACTGTGAACACTTTAGGCCAAGCTACAAGCAATTCCATAAAAAACAATGCAGGTAAAAATTGCATTGTTCTTTGTATATGTATATTACTAAATGTAGAAGGGGAAGGATAAATCTTGATCATCAAGTCTGCAAGGCTATACCAATTCCAGGAAAGTTAAAAAGGGTATATTATGTGTACACGCACAAAGTTGTTAAACCCATCATGGTAAAGCGTCAAGAAAGCAAATCCCATCATTTAATTTGTGCCAGCCACCACTCTAAACAGTACTTGACCCCGATTTGGTCATTTCTATTTGCTCAGGGCCATTTGCAATAAGCACTGCATTGTGACAAGCCTGACTGGGAGGCCAGGAGGGTTAGGGCTGTGTCTGTAAGCCATGCTACTCAGGCTTAGGGCCAAAAACTATGGTACACAATCATGCAGCACATAAAGTGCTATTGTTCACTCTGCTTATCTGTAATTTGGGTCAATATCTCAGGTTTGGTTTATTCCAAATGGATCTCTCCAAGACAAATCTGATCTCTTGAGTCAGTGTGGGTTTATAACAACCCACATTGTTTCTTTCAGATGACTCCAGGATCAGGCTTAGTCCCTGGCCTGCTCTTACATATCAACTTAAACAGAGGAAAAAATTAACTATTGTAAACCTGTTCTGAAGTCTACTTCAGGTTTTGTATCACAGCTACAACTGGAGAAATTTAAAGATACAATATCATCTGTCTTCTGGTTTTGCCAGAATTTCTTCTGTTAATGGAAGGCTTAATAAACGCTTATTTCATTACTTACTTGTGACAAGAGGATTAAAAAGGTAGACAAGAACAACATAAAACCATGCCTGCTGTCCTTTTATAGCAGTGAGCTTTGATAGATGTATTCCACATCTGCTAAGCCATTTACCCCAAGACAATTCAGGGGAAATTCAATAAAGAAATTTCTCTTGAGCTGTCCAATATCCACCATTACAGATCCAGTAGTCTTAACACTATCCTGTTTTCTGCTTGTTGCTTAGGGCATCAAAAAATACATTGACAAAACAGCACAAGATTCCCTTTTAAATGACACACATTAGGTGAAAAAAACTCCAACAACATATGTTGGGAGGTTTTTTTATATGTGAAACCACTTTACACATGTCAGAAATAAGAAAACCATTATTTTGAACCATATTCTCACCCCATACTGATTGAATAATCTTTACTGATTAATCAATATAAACTTAAAAGATATTACCATGCTTAGACTCGAATAATAAATATTCAAAAAATAACAGGGTTTAACAACCTGTCAGATACACACTGCTTAGGAAACCAAGAAATCAATCAAACAAACCAACAAACCAAAGAAAGCTACTATCTCTAAGGCACCTGCAATAGCCATCTCAAAGTCTCCCTTATTCTAGTAGCAGACTCAGTCCAGGATAGCAGCAGTCTTGCTTGTTTTTCTACTTTCCAGAGTCAGAAAAGTGGAATGTTTTAAATTCCATACTCTGGGTATATATTTATCTTTAGTGAATTGTTTCAAGTGGTTCAAATCCATTCTTAAATGATAAAGTCATTATTTTATTTTAAAGGTTTTTTTAAAAAAAGGATTTTATTTGTACTAGATGATGTTTCATGCATCTAAAATTAGTGCTATGTAAGTGATAATACTTCTTTCTCTGCAAATACTGTAATTCTGTGACCTATGATACAACATACTCAAAACTAGTAAGGGCCACAGGCTTTGCAATAAGCTTGCAAGGTCTTAGGACTGAGGTTCATCAGTATTCTCTTTTCTGAACTTTTTTTGACCTGCCTGCAGCTTTGTTTTATTTGGTTCACTTGGAAGAGCAATTTTTTCTTCTGATGAGGTGACTAAGGTTAATTTTTTTTTCTTATAATTATACAGCACAATCACAGTTGTGTAGAGGTAGTAGTGACAAGTAGGGTGGGTTTTTTTATGAAGAATGAGGTGTTTATGGTTCTAAGGTAATGATGCAGAAAAACACAGACCTGGTCTGATAGCAGAAGCTTAGAGAAGTGGGGATGCAGCACAGGAAAGCACAGGAATGGGGCCATAAAGGCTGGATACAGGAAGGCACATGAGCAGTTACAGCAATTCATATCTGGAGGCGGATACAAAAAAAAAATGGTTTGAGGGGTAGCAAATAAAAATAATAATAAAAAACGGAGTATCTAACATATTTAAACACTGTCATAGATATATTCAAATATAATATGCAGTTGAAGACCAATTAAGAAAGAGAAAGTTGTAAAATCATTTTAGCAAACACATTAAAATTATTCTTAGTGAATACTAGAAGGAGGAAGAAGAAAATTTCAACATTAACATCAGCAATATTCTTCCTGGTGAACTATTCCTGCTGCTGACAATTCACTGAAGCAACTCCTACACCAGCACTAGAATGAAATTGATCCCAAGACCTAGAGAAGAATGAGAATGGATAATACCAGAAAAAGCATGAAAATATAATGTGTTTATAATGGTTTTAATTGTATTACTGCTATCATTGAAACTTTTTTTTGGTAGAGAAACATTATTTCCTTTTCCGTAATAATTTGACCTAACCTAATAATACTTCCTAGATTAGATTGTTAAAATAGCCCCTACACTAACAATAAATTGTTGTCTTTATACAGAAGTTCTCTTTCCTCTTTCCCCTTTAACAAGATTTTTAACATGGGAATAAATTCTGAACTGAAAGGAAAAGGAGTGGTCTAAAAGCTGTCTCAATTACTAGAACTACTTATTGCTCAAATGTGTTTTGCTTCCTTTTCCAAACCTGATTAGAAAGAGAAAAGCAATCAGGGTCATCTTAGCTCCCCTGATGCAAAAACACTTAGTGACATCTGAGAAGCCCTGAGGTATCCAAGATATCTATAAGAAGCTCTCAAGCATGACATAACACCTATGAATGATCCATATTCCCTTCTGAACTGTCAGTAGGAGGCTACTTGGGATAATCTAGGGAATCTCAAATGGCATTAGAGATCTCTGTTCTGGCAATTTATACCAGGAAAATGCTACTAGATCTGGCTCAGAGGACATTCTCTGAGTTTTGAGTAGTTTTCTTTATAAAATATGACACCATTTTATTTTACCTCCATATCGAATATTAACTTGAAAAAGAGGTTATTCTGATACCAGATCAAATTCAGCAAAAACCTGTTGAGGAATATGTTCAGTGTGGGTAGCTCAGGGTGCAGATGCAATGGGAGGTGCAGGCTGCGCTCTGGGTGGCTGGAGCCCGAGGCAAGAGTCTGGGAACTGCTATCCCTCTGCACAACAAAGGGCCAGGAACACCCGGGTTATTTTGTTATTTAGTTATTGCACTAGGGGTAAATTATTTTAATTATCTGGAGCTCCCAGACTCTGCTGTGAAAAACCTGGGGTCCAGCCGGTGAGGAAAGCGGGTGTGACTGTGTGAGTGTTGGGGGTGTGGCTGTAAAGGGGCCCTGGTCCCAGCTCAGGTGGTATGAGATGACTGCCAGAGGGGATCCAGGATTGTTGGACGGGGAGGCTTCCTTATTAACCCTCACAGGACTGTCTAAATGAGAATTATGATCTCATCACTCTGTGGCACTCATGTTATTTATTTGTAACAGTGATGCTTAAAGTTTGCGACACATAAACTTCATAGAACCCTGATTTACCTGAATACTAGCCCAACTTTTTCAAATTTGTATTGAACTTTGAGTTCCTAATTTCATGCCAGATTCAGAAGAGTCTTTGTTTCTCTGTTTTAATGGATTTTCCATAAGTATGATAAACACTGCTTACAAAAACTGACTACCTGTAATACAAATTGCAAAGGATGTTTCTGAGACAATTATTACACAGAATCACATTGCTGAAAATGACATTACATGTGGTACTAATGTCTTTATAATTCAAAAAGAAAAGACTTTAAAAAATTCAGAAGACTTCAAATGCTTTATTTTTTAGACATGTTCTAAAATTTTTAAGCATTAAAATTCCTATTTTGATTATAAATTTGCATAATAACTGGATAAAAATCAGCTTTATCACTTCTTTCCTTCACATTATGTTAGTTTTCCAGGGATGTGACAGAATTTGCAAGATGATTACCATGAGCAAGTAATTCAGAAATATCAGTTTAAAAAAATCCAGAACTTCAGTCTGAAATACAATTCAAAGTCACCATGTTGTAATGTTTTTCTCCGTATGAGTTTTCAATTGTTTTGGTGGGGAACAAAAAAAAAGGAATAGTTTTTCTCTTAAAAAGTTTGTTTCATATTTTCAGATCAATCCTATTTTAGTCCATTGACTGGCATTTCATCTCCATATCATAAAAATATTTTTAATAGATATCAGGAACTCTTTTCAGAAGCATGGCAATGATAGCTGCCTGATTTGGTACTGGAGTAGAAGACAGATGCAGAAGCTTAGATACAAATGATCTTAAATAAGAATTGGTATTATTGAAGATGAAATTCCAACAAAAAACAATCTATCTAGCTGTTTAATCAACAGCTGTTACTTGCAGGTAAAGGGCACATTTAGTTAGTACTTTCTGGGCTTGAGTAAATCCCGAATGGAGCGAAGAGAAACAGGACAATCTGGCACAGACCTTGCTGTGTAACAGCTCATCAGCGAAACATTGAGAAATTTTGCTATAAAGACGCTGGATAATCTGGCAGATGACATAAGCAGAAGCTGAACTTGGCATTGTAAAGAAAGTTATTCTTTTAAGGCTTCCTGTTTCTCCACTCTACTAGGTATATTTTTTTTTTCTTTTGCAACAGGGAGACATATTCTTGTTTTTCTCAGATCTAATGCTTGCTACATAAGTTTTTGTCTACTCTAATGCTACATGTGTTTTCATCACAGCACTGATGATTTTTGATCTTATTTAAACTCTGTGATGAGAATGCCCTTGCCAATTTTATATTAAAATGCACTGTTTTAATAGATAGCTGAGTATCACTACCTTACTAGTTTTAAATTTCAACTTTTTTTCTCTGTTACTGAAAATTTAAATTTATTTTTCCTAAAATCTTTTCCAGCCTGTTACTTGATTTTCTCATAAGATTACTCTTAATTTTTATGTGTTTTTTTCAGCCTTCATCATAAAACTAAACTGTGATAAAATCATTCCTCTTTGGATCGAAAAAGTATTTTTCACTTGAGTTACCCAGCTTGACAAGAGCTTTAATACCCTTTACAAGTGTGCTGTTAGAATAAATGCTTACTTTTTTATATGATTCTGATAAAATAATCTTTATGGAGGTTAAAAGGCAAAAGTGTGTAGAGAGAGGAAAAGAAAAGTCTGGCAGATGAATCCTCTGACTTGTAAGCTGTGTGAAATCTTTCTTTACATTCTATTATTCTATTTTAATAGCTCCCTTCTGACTTTTTCAAGTAATTATATTCCATTAAAGAAAGAGTTCATAGAGGTGTGCCTAAATATGCTTTAACAGTCTAAACTAGCAGGAGAGGTATAGATGCAAATACATAGAAATTACACTGAAAAGAATGCAAAGAGAGAAATTCTAAGAATCTTAAAGAGGTATATGAAACTTTGAGTAGTTTATATCTCAACTCCTTTCTTGGCAGAAGTTGATTTCTTTCAGAAAGATGTGAATAACTATAGCAATATATCCTTCCCAAGCTTAGGTTCATGGTACTGAAGATGAGATGATGTTTTGGACAATAGAAAAGACATCATCAGATCCATCAGGTCAATGTGTGACTCTGAAGTTGGCATAATCAGAAAAATTTTGTATTTTTTGACCATGAGATGACTTACTCAAAACCTGGTCTCCTGACATCTGATGGAATGCACATATCTCAGAGGGGAAAATGTTGCCAACAAAGGAGTTAGTGGGGTTTGTTGATAAAGCACTACTTTGGAAAGGGGAAAGGGACAAAACAAGGCTACCTAGTGATGAGCAATGGCATGGCATGACAAGACTTGAGGAAATGAGCACTAATGGGACCCCTCAATTTGCTTCATGAGGTTTTGGCTACCATGTACCAAACCTGAAATGTTTTTACACTAATGCACCCGGCATGAGAAACAAATGTAACCAGTACTAAACTTTGGCCCAGTCCTTGAGATCTCACATTACTGACATACATGGAATCTGGTGGGATGATTCCTGTGCTTGGAAGACCTATTGGATGTTTACAGGCTTTTCATGAGGGATAGACAGGGCAGAAGGGGCAGAAGGGTGGCACTATATGCAATAGAAGAGGTAGAATGTATGGAGCTCACAACTGGCAGTGGCACAGTTGAGAGCCTCTGGGCGGGAATCAAGGGCCAAACAAATAATGCAGACATTATCGAGGGAGTTGACTGCAGATCTCCAATCTGAGGTGATGACCGATTAATTATTCTTTGAGGAACTAATGGCCACTTGCAAGTCAACTTCAGTCAACTTGCCAGAAATCAGCTGGAAGAATCACACTGCCAGTACAACCCAGGCTACAGGAGTGCTAAAAACTTGGATGACAACTTTATGAAACAGCTCCTGAGGGAACTGACTCAGAAAGATACCTTCTTTTGTCTACTGCTGGTCAACAGTGTGGATCTTAAGAGCAAGTGGAGATTGGTGGCCATCATGGCCACAGTGACCACAAAAGGATTGAATTTAAAATCTCTGTTGACAGGAATAAAAGTGCCAGCAAAACCTCAACTCTGAACATGAGAAGAACAGACTTGAGGCTGCTCTGGGAATTAGTGAATTAAATCCCTTGAGAAAATATTTTTGCAGTTGTTTGTGTCCATCACTGCTGGTCACATTTTCAACATCACATCCTAAGGGCACAGGAGCCAACAATTCCCAAATGTTAGAAGTCAAGCAGGTGAGGCAGAAAACTGACTTAGCTGAACCAGAGTATTCTCTTGGAATTAAGGCAAAAAATGAATGCGTATACTCTGTGGAAACAGGGTCAAGTGACATAGGAAGAATACAGGGATGCTGCTTACCACTGTAGGGAGAAAATTCATATAGCCAAAGCTCAAATAGAGTTGAACCTGCCAGAAATGTAGAGGGCAATAAAAAAGAGGGATTTTCAAATATATCAATGGCAATAAGCAGTGTAAAAATAACATCAGCCCATTACAGGACAAGGATGGTCACCTCACAAACAAGGACAGGGACAAGGCACAGGGGTTTAGCACATTCTTTGCCTCCATCTTGAACATGGTTGATGGACCAAGGGAGTCTCAGTGCCCTGAGCCATGACTGTGAGAATCATCAACTCCCAGTTGACTCTTCAATTGTGTGGGATCTGCTGGTCCAGCTTGTCCTGGGTTATAGTCTATTCAATTTCATCTGCTGAAAACAGTTGGGGGCGGGTGCCTTTTGATAATGGGCCAACGGTCAGTATCAGGTAGAGCATTGTTCTTATCTTTAATGGGCCATTAACAGTCTTCTCTAGCCGTGTCCCCTTCCCAACACATACCTACATCCTAGCGTACCTATTGTGTGATGCTCCACCCCGTGGGAGGAGCCAGCCATTCTCACCTGGATAAAGCTGGGACTTTAAACCAGCACAGTGTCTTGCTTCATCCGATTACGGGAGGAAGGCTGGACCCTTCTCACCACCTCAGGACCCCTTTCTTTTCTGCTACTGGATCATTTTCTGCCTCAGCGGAGCTGTACCTGCCATTCCAGGAGGACTCACTTTTGGACTGCTTTCCACACCCTGACTAACAAGGTTGTAGCTTTGACCCTGTCAGGACTTTTCAAAATTGTTGTTTGTTGGTTTGCTGGTTTGGTGGGGTGGTTTTGTTTTGTTTTGTTTTTTTTCCTTTTTCTTTTCTACCACATTTGTATTCTTATATTCTTAGTAAAAAGCTGTTATTCCTACTCCCAAATCGTTGCCTGAGAGCCATTAATTGCAAAATTAGAACTTGGCGGGGGGTGAGGGGTTTACATCCTCTATTCTAAGGGGAACCCCAGTTTCCCTGGCAGATACCTGTCTTTCTAAACCAAGACACAGCTGGATCCCTACAAACTACAACCACAGCACCATACATACTGCCAGGGATAAAATAAACCCCATCCCAGCAAGACAGATTACAGCAGGTTAAAAAAAAAACAAAAAACCTCAAAACTTTTTTAGTCTGGTATGATAGACCCAGAATGCTTAGACTTTGTAATGCTTAAGAAATTAAAGTAATTTTTACATTACAATTAAATAAGTACATACTTTAAAGGATTGATCAGCAAAACAAGGATAAAACACTCTGTATAGAATCCAGCTGATTCAAATACATGGGTTTTTTTCTAGTTTTTGTTTGTTTGTTTGGTTGGTTGGTTTTTGTTTGTTTGTTTGTTTTGGTTTTTTAATATTATTTTTCTTCCCTTCCATTAAGATCAGGTTATTAAAATAGTTAGAGAGATGCCTCTGACTAAATTAAGGTACAAATGAGACCATATGCTGAAGTTAATAGTATAAATTTTATTTAACAGTAAATGAGGAATAGAGAGAGGAGAGGGAGAGCAGAACAGAAAGCAAGTGACAAAGACAGATTAAGTAGAAAATATCAACACTCCATGAATCGCGACAGTCTCCCATTGGTCCTCTTTTTATGGTCTTCCCAGTGGTGAGGGTCCTGAAAGAAAGTTCAATGAACTATTATACTTTCATGCCAGGTGGAAGTGCCCAGGTAACCCCCCTTGGTGGTGGGGGAAAGTTTGACACAGTCTCTTCCAACAGGCTCTGGATCTGTTGCATCACTCTGCATCACGTGCAGTGCTCCCATGGAATGAGCTCTGGTGCTCAGGTATGAGCCTGTGGGCTGTGCGTTGCCCCCACTGAACCCAGCCAGTGCTGATTTTCAGGGTTTGGCTTTCCTTGTTGGTATGTTCTTCTCCTTAGGCCAGAGATAACTAGAGAATAGTACCACATTTATCACAGTCCAGTTCCTCTCAGGAAGCATATTTGAGTGGGGAACGGGCTTTGGTGGTAGCAACAACTTTATACAGTTTTGACATAATGAGCAAAGTTTTTTTTTAACAATGTTTAGGCCATTAATCGTAACTTTTCAGGCTCTCACATCTCTGCCACGGACTTAGTAGCTCTCCATACAAATACACAACATGCATGGATCATCTCAGTCATCAGAATGTCTTATTTTAATACTGATGAAATCTATATTGCGGGAGAGAGTAGATTGAAATTCACATTAAGACACTGAGGGCCTCTGAGTCTACAGCACAGATTCACAGATGTTCCTTCATGGGTGAAGATTTAAAAATCTAACCAGTCTGAACAGAAATGACTGCAAAAGATCCCAGGGGAAGCCTGTGACATAGCCAGGGACAACATTCCCCCTTCCTGAGCTACGGACTGAGCTGTAAGATCATACCTGTCTTGTTTTCGTATCATTAGAGGGAGAAGATAAAGTTGTTCTCAGTGTCTTTTCCTGGAACCATCTCTTTTTCTGATCAAGATGAATAGCCCAATGGTCTCTCGTGTACAGGTAAGACACCCTTGAGCTATAATAATGCTTCAATTTTTTCTTGGGAATTTTTTTGCCTGAGCTTTACAAGGCAAGATGATACCTTCTAATGTGTTAAATGAGCTGTTCACAGTGAAAGATGGAAGGTTTTGCTCACCCAAGAGGAACTAAGAATTGCATGGTACCTGCGGGATTTAGATCAGGCAGTTGCCTGACCATTATTTCAGTTTGAAAATATTCTTCAGTTATATTGCTAAATCTACTTGCTATGTCAGGAGGTGAGAGGTAGGTCATCAGGCCAGACACAGAACATCTTCACATAAAGATGAGGAATTTATTAAAAACCAGTGAAGGGAAGACCACATTTCAGTTTATTAAACACAAAAAGAGGACTTTTACAAGAGGGGAGGAATAGGTTAGCTCCCAAGAGCAGTTTCATAGTCATATTCAGAAGGATTGTACAAAACAGTTTTGATTTGAGTGAAAAAAAAAAACTTTCTGAAACTTCAGAAAAGTTTTGGGATTTTCTTGCTTTCTCAATTTTTCATTATTTTGACTATATATAGCTTTGTCAGTATCCTATGCCTCACGAGATACTGGTGTTTTTTCATGTCTCTTAAGAAAGACCTCCTGCTCAGGAAATACAGAGGTCAGGCACGCTGCAGCAGCTTCCCCCTCTCTCTAGTGCATCTCATTCTGCTGAACTGATAAGACACAAGCTCCAAGGCCATGTTGGTTTGCTCTGCTGGGTAGATCCAGTGGATATTCATAGCGTTACCTCAGAGTCCTGTAGTTTAGAAACCTTGAGATAGTTGTAGCTTCATGACTTTTTCCCCCAAATTTTTCAGCATTGCAAACTTTACAGTTTGATCCCTCGGATTTCCATTTTTTCTCAGTTTCCTTAGTCTACAAGCTAGCAGAACTGCAAAGCCATCCAAAAAACATGCTTGCCAAACAGGACTTTTTAAAATAATCCAGTACTACTTCTAAATAAATTAATGCCCCNCCCCCCCCCCCTCTAGCTAGCTCATATTTGGTATGCCAGCAATATTGAAAAATGCATTTGTATATTTGACTATTTGAAGTCAAACATCTTTGACTTGGAAATCTAAAAGAGTAGTTTTTAAAGAACTATCTTCTGGCTTACCATGTAAGCATTCATAATTTCCTTGATCAGCAGTCATTGGACAGTCAGTGGCATTTATTGCATATTCAACAAAATGTCATCACATTTTGCACACTAGAAGTAGAGGCTAGTTGTTACAGCAGTGACATACTAATCCTATTACTAGATAAATACAAGTTCTGGTCAGGTTGGAAGAAGCAAGCTGCAAAATGTCAAAATTCAAATATTTGTGCCCTCTGAGGTGAGGAAACCAAAACCTTTGTCTAAATGCTGTGGTGGTGTGGTGTTGTAATGCTGCTTGTTACATAGGACCTGACTTCCACTGATATTGGTCATCCAGCTGTGTTGAAGCACCTGCAGAGCTCATACCTATGGTGCATCTTTTGCCTCTAGAGGGTAAAACGGTCAGACATGATTGCACAAAAGTTAATATTGTTGATTTTGTCTTTGATTTTGCTTAGTTATGTAACTTTTTCTTGAATTTACTTTCATGAGGGTGAGTAATAATACATGTAAGGAAGAGTAATAAAAAGTGTAGGGTTTTTTTGTTGTTGTTGTTTTGTTGTTTNTTGTTGTTTTGTTGTTTTTTTTTTCCTGAGACTTTGGTATTTGGTTTTGTTTGTCCATGTAGCAGACCCCAAAGGATCTTAGACAGCAGCTGAAAGATAATGAACTGAAACAGAATCCCTTCCAGGAAAGTGGAGGGAAGCAAGAAAAAAAGATTAAAAAAAATTTGAAGGAAATTGAAAACATTTAATCTTATGTTTTTCAGGATACATTAAAAATAAGGTTGCTAGGAATAAACAGCAGATTTCAATAGAAAAAATGCTGTTACCTTCCCCCAGATGACCAACCATAAGGCAATAAAAAATTATAGCAAACTATAATCATATTTCTAGCCAAAGTCCATCTTTGTACAAATGACCATTTGCAGTTAGTGACATTCAAAATCCTGGTTTACTATGTGGATCAAAAAAAATATCATGCGTCTTGTTAACTTTATAATGAACATAATGTCTACTCAATTTTGACTAGAAAACATGGTGAGTTTCCACATGTAATCACAACTCAAATAGAACTAAAAATCAATACAGCCCAGATTTTAAATAGTGTCACACACCCTAGCTAACCAAAAAAAAAAAAAAAAANNNNAAAAAAAAAAAAAAAAAAAATTCAACACAGTATAAATATTTCATGCATTGATGTAGTCTGGATTACAAAGTATTTGAAAGATTTCAGGTTTCAAATAGTGCACAAACCTATACAGGATATCTTTCATTCCCCAGTAAGCTCAGCCATAATATATGTATGCTGACATGTAGCATTGATTTTTTCTTATGTACAACTGTATTAATTTTTAAAGTTGATGCAGAAAAATGTGCTCCTTTCAGAAATAGAAATAAGCAAATGAATAAGATCTGCAACAGAAACCTCCATTATTAAACATTTTAATGAATGTGGGCATGTAAAGAAAACAAATCATCTTTGCAGTTTTTTAAAATAGTTTTTTTAAAGGATGGCACCTTCTCATATACTTTCATATTTACAGATTTTATATGTGCTATCTTGCTTTATAATTTAGCTCTCGTTCAAGAAAAAGTTCATTCCTACAAGTGTTATTGTATAAATTCAATAGCTGGAAGCAATCAGCACTTGATGACATTTTTTTCAATGAAACAATAAATAAATAAAAGAAATAAACAAATTCAACCCTGTACCAAGCTCATTACATGCAAGTTTAAAACTAGTATCTACTGTGTAGTTTTGAAAGCACCAAAAGCAAAAGAAGATATATTATGCAAATTATTTAGAAGTATTCATCACAGCATAGGAAATGCTCTACGGGAATATGCTCGTATGTAAACTTAAAATGCATCACATTCTTCATCTATCTCTCTGGCTCGCCCAGCCTGACACCAGACTTTCATCAAGTTCCACAAAACAGCTAAGATTTTACATCTTGGAGTTTTTATTGTCACTGCATATATTGCTGCAGTGATACAGTACTGCAGAAATAAACGATAGAAATGTCACTTTTGCAGTGGGATTTCTAATTGGCATTCTCTTTACTACCTCTACATCAAACATAGGCACATGCAGATTTTCCTCCCCAGTGACATCCACTCAATTGGATAGGTTTATTTGTTCTGTTAAAGGGACATTTCCTCCAGGCCCATCAAATTTTGCTTACAAAAGAGTAGGAATGCCTCATATCATTCATTAATAAAGCCCACAGACTGACAATTGACTGTTTACTTGATGGGGTGGGTGTTTGTTTGTTTGGTTGGGGGGGGTTGGGTTGTCCTATTGGGTTGTTGTTTTCTGAGACTAATAATCCTATTAAAGAACTTCAGGCAGAGATTAATGACAGTTTGAAAGCATCCATCTCATTAAGGTTTCATCAGTTGTTTTTGGAATTAGAAAATGAAATAATGGAAATGCCAGCTCTGATTCCACTGGCTCTCTTGTTAAGGGGAAAACAGCTTCATTTACTAACCAATACAAATAAATCTACTGGTAATTAGACTAGTGTCCTATTAAGATACAAAAATAAGGCCAAATATTGACAATCTAAGTGAACAGATTTCGTGTTATATACTATCTATGTCTTGTCTGATCAGCAGTTGATTAAGTTAATGACTAATAGAGTAAGCTTTGGACTACTTCAGATGTTTTATGGTGCATTGATTTCCTGGAAAGGTTTGGAGTGAATGCACAAAATGTCCTATAGACTTACTCACACAGAACTGAGAGCAAACCTAACATGAAAATGGGGTAACGGTTACAAGGCTGTTTATTTCACAGCTGCCGTGAGGCTGAATGTATAATGCAGGTGTGACAGCTAAGTCTCCTCAGCCAGACTGTGAATTTGAGAACTGAAATTCAGTTTCAAAGAAGTGATTCACTCTTACTCATAACAAAAGGTTAAATTTTGTGACAGCATTTGACAGAGAGGGATTAGGTGAAGATGGTAAAGAAGGAAGTTTCCCTGTAGATGTACAGTATATAAAATAAGCTGCAAAACAGAAGAAAATTGTCACTCTTTTAAGAAGATGGCTTAAAGATGGTAGCCACAGAATACCTTTTCTACAATTACACTTTGTGCTCATGGCAGTATTTGACTAGCTGAGTAGCTGATCTCCTTCTCCTGGAGACTGTACCAGATTGCTGATCCTGTGAATGAAACCAGAATGAGTATCTTTTACTGTTAGATGTGTCGCAAGCAAAGCATGAAGCTGTAAGTTGTCAGAAGCGAATCACATTGCCTACAAGCAGTTTTGAAATTGCAAAATCAGAATGGTTTTGCAGAAAAATTGCAATAATAGCAATAATAATAATAATAATAATAATAATAATAATAATAATAATAATAATAATGACAACAGGGATAATTATCAAGTTTTGAGCACCTGCTGCATGAAAAACAAAGTGAAAAATCATCTGTTTATCCAAAAATTATACTGATTAATGTCTTAAAATTAAAAATATGCAGAGAAAATAAGTCACATCAGAAGGGATTGGTTTCCTTGTTTCTTTGCAGTTATATGTTCTCTTGCATTATTTGGTTGTTCTAATGTTAACCACCTACTTCTATAAATAGAAATTTTCACATGTTATTTTGTTGACTGTAATAACAAGGCATGTACATAATCACTCAGTTCACCAGATAGAAGTGAAAATATTGATTGATCACCCTTCAACACATACAGATGTCCTGGTGATAATGTGAAACTCAAAGCCAGAGAAAACTCACCTGTTAAGCTTCCCTAATGTATTAGCCATTGTCAGTGTAAAACCCGATTCAGTTGAAAAAGCATTAAGTGCTCTTGCTTTAAAAGCATCTTATGTGTATGAAACATTCTTTATAAAGAAGTAATCTGGTTTTAAAATGGATTTCTATTCTGGACCTAGGTGTTGGACTTGCCATAGAATCATAGAACAATTTGAGTTGGAAAAGACCCTTACTATGACCAAGTCTAGCCATTAAACTAACACTACCAAGTTAACCACTAGGCAATGTCACTAAGCACCATGTTTACAGGTCTTTTAAATACCTCCAGGACTGATGACAGAAGAGAGAGATTTGGCCACAGATGGACTCTGAGGCTGTAAAAACCCAGGGGTTCCATGGAGGGGTCCTCCTCCAGGGCACTGTCTCAGGCTGTTCCGGGGTTACTGTGCTGTGAATAAATGGCTTTATGGAATGAGATGTACAGAAAATCACTCTATGAAAAACCAGTGTCCGTAACAGAGACAGAGTCCTGCAGCTTTATTCCAATAAAGCAAGAGAGTCCTCTGGGACATATCACTGTGGCATTTTTCTCTCAAGGTTTCAGAGGGTGCAGCCTTCTTTTATCCTAGACTCCCAGCCCCACGTTGCCTTCTTCCTTTACCCATTGGTGGAGGTAGCAGGAAGATACAGCCTTCCCAAACCACCTACCTCTCCTCTTGAATCTGTTGTTTTATCCCAAAGTTCAGAAACTCAGGCTCTTGCAGACCTATTTGTCTGTTTCAGTAGTCAAACTGTCTGGGTTCTGTAACAAACCTGTGTCTTGAATTTGATGGAGACATTAAAACCCATTTCAAAGACATTAACACCCATACCCTCACCCATCAAATTGTATAGACATTAGCACACATCTTTCCTATCAGAGACATCTGAGACTCTGCCATGGGAAACCTGGAGTCAAACCAGTGAGGAAACCTGGTCTGACTGTGGAGGAGGTATGTGAGGAGCCAAGAGGGACACATTGGTCACTGGAGCTGCCCACTGAGAAGGAGCTTGGGTCACAGTAAAGTCTCTGGTGGTGGGAGTGTGACTGCCAGGGAGTGTTGTGAATGGTCATACTGGGAAGTTTCCATAATGCTGTTCTAATGGTCAACAACCCTTGTGGTAAGCAAAAGGCTTTCCTTTGTCTGTAAAGACATTGCCTCTCAAAGGATGCTTTTAAGCCTATTTTCCTTACTTTCTTAATTTCCTGGAAGCTGGGAGCTAGTTTTTGGCTTCATGCCTGTGGATGGAATGCCTCAGTCACCACCATCTCAGCTCATCTGTTCTCACCATCACATGTGGGACATGACTGACATCACTTCCTCACCCACACCACCCACTGACAACCTCCTCCAGGGAAGAAGCAGAACAGTATCCATCTCAGCCTCTACAGCCAGTCACATGGATTATTTAGGATGAAGTGCCATCAGGACACTGTTTATTTTTATGCCTCATTACTCCTTTTCTGTGAGAATGTGATCCATTCCTTACCTCTAGCAAAACACCTGTGTAACTGAAGTAAAGCCTTAAGCCTTCCTACCTATAACTTTCAGCTAACCATGCTTTAGATAAAGGTCCACACATGTAGTCATGAAAGACTGTCAAAACTGATATGTTGTCCAGAAAGTTCATTGCTGAGTGAACAAGACATGCTCTTTATCCCAGGAGCTGTGTACAGTTTCCTCAGGTCTTACCAGTTCAGAAAACAACAGATTAGTTTTAGTAGTTTTAGTGCAAGTAATTTTTATTTCTTTTTTCCTTTGTTTTTTTGCTTGATTCTGTTTTCTTTTCTTTTTCCCTCTGAAACTTTTGTAACATTTAAACACATTGCCTAAAGGCTTGGTACCCAGTTCAGATACTAAAGTCTCAGATACTAAAGTATCAGTTCAGATACTAAAGAGAGCAAACAGATAGATTCTCATTTTAGTTTGAAGTTATGCTCATCCAGCCTAATCTTCTATGATAGATAAAGCACAGAATTTTCCCTTCTAATACCTGCCCACTGCTCAGAAACTTGTACTAAAACATACAAAGTCTGTGTAAGAAAAGTTGCACAGGCTCTTTTCTACCTCTGCTTTCTCTTCTTATCTCAAAACCAGCTTGGTCTAGAAATTTACATGTTATTGCCTTAACTAAGCCCAAAGGTGAACTGTGCACATGGGTATATGCTATGTGGCTAATTTAAAAGGTATTTACTAAGGAAAAAGAAATTAACTTCTGGATGCAATGCAAAATCCCTACAAAAATAATAGTTTTAATGGAGAGTTCTTGATAGCCTGCAGGATTCACAATCCCTTCTCGCAGTGTCACAGCAGATCATGTTAGCACACATGCCTCTGAGGAAAACCAGGCTATGAAAAGCCAGTGTCCACAAAAGAGACAGAGGAGTCCTCCAACTTTTTTCAAATAAAGCAAGAGAGTCCTCTGGGGCACACCACTGTGGGATTTTTCTCTCGAGGTTTCTGAGGATGCAGCCTCCTTTTATCCTAAACCTCAGGCCACAAACTGCCATCTTCCTCTCCCCGTTGGTTGAGGTACTAGGGAGGTACAACCTCCCTGAATTGCTACCACATACTCTCCCCTTGAACATGTCATGTTCAAGTTCAGAAGTTCAGACTATCTGCTTTCTGCAATAGATTTTTGTTCTGACTCATTTGTCCCTTACTCTAAAGTTCAGGATTCACATTCTCTGGGTTCTGTTGCAAACTTGGGGCTTGAGGTTGGTAGAGATGTTAAAACCCATTTCAAAGATGTTAACACCCATATCCTCACCCATCAAAGTGTTTGTAAAGACATTAGCATAGATCTTTTCCTATCTTGCCCAATTATTCGCTATTTAGCCAGCACCAATCCTTATTATTCAGTATTTCTCCACTTTGTGCTCACACAGATGTCTCCCAAGACAGCATATTTCAAAGGACTTAATAGTTGGTCTCACGGCTCACTTCCTAAATTCCCTGACAATGCTTTTAAATTTTGGCAAGAATTTTGCCTAGTGTAAGTGCATTGGTTTAGATGTTTTTTTGTCCTGAAGCTTACAATTTTTTTTTAAGGTCTTAGCAATTACTACAGTAGCAATAACAGCAGCAGTTTTCCTTGAGGCATTTATTCAGCAAAACTCTTATATATGTACTATTTTTCTATACAGTTATCTCCATTCATAACAGTACTTGGAGTTTGTGTCTCTTATGGACAGAAACTTTTTTTTTTTTTCTGTAATGCTGGTTGCAAAAGGGAAAAGTCTGTAAGATGTATTTATTCACATCCACATAGAATCACATCATATCAGAGTAATAGTTGATCTAGCGTTCAGTGTGACATGTTGCTCATCTATCTGACCAAGGATGTTTGGGAAGAAAATACAAGGGAACCGGTAATGGAAAAATCTCTCCATGCAGAAATTTTTTCTCATTTCAGCTACATACCTCAAAGCATGAAAGTCTATTCATTTTAAAGGTAACCATGCATTTTCTCATGGTTTGTGTAGAAAGCTAGTTTTGCCAGTTCTTCTTCCCTACTGTACTGTTTTTTCACTCTGAATATCAGCATCTTGTGTAAATGTTTATTTCTGAATTGTGCTGAAGATATTTCATGTTCTGAATTAAACAAAAGGTATCAAGTTTAAAAAGAACCAGAAGAACAGGTCTAAATTTCTTCACAAATATTTTAGGATTCAATTATGATCTGAGTATTACTGCTTTTATTGTTTTCTATGAAGTTTTAAATACTAATCTAAATTCATGTACACTGTAAGAAGTAAATATTTAAACATTGTTGAAATTTGATATCTTTTGTTCCAAAGGCATGGGATTCATGACAAATTCAAGACCCTATATTAACAGATCATTGATAAACTGATCTGGACATATAAGTCTAACAGAATTTCTCAAAGACTTGAGTTTGAAAAGATTTCATAGGTTTGTTAGTTTATGTTGCTCTTTAACATTAAGTGCACTCTTTGACTAGACAGTTAATGGGCTGGTTCCTTTTATTTAAAAACTGGTAGTCGTCCTACTTCTTTTTTGATCTGGTTCCTCTTCTCACCTTCTAAAGATTACCACCTGATTTACAGCAAAGTGCTGTATGCATCCCTCATAATTTAAGAATGCTCTTGTTTACTTTCATACACCTAATATAGGGTTTTTTCCTTCTTCCTAATTAAAACACTCATATAGAATAATTTTCTGAACCATAAACAATGACAGTTCTTATGAAAAGATTCTAAGTTATTCTGCTGCAGGACATTTGCAACAGGCTTATAGTTATCAAAAGTGGATGAAACTGTTGCCCTAACTCATCATAAATGTATCTTAAACCATTTTTCCCTACACATTTAGCTAAAAATCAGTAATACTTACCTATGATCACAATGAATAAATAACTATTCAGGAATTTGGTTATTTTTCTTTTAAAAGGTTAGTTTATTTAAACGGAAAATTATGCTTAAAAACAAATCATTAATTTCTTTAATTTTCCCTAAGTATGACCCTAGAAAATCTCCTGTTGTTCTATAGCACCTTATCTTCCACTGGATATGTATTTTGGAAAAGTCTGTTGGTAGTAAAAAACTTCATTAACATGTATATCTTTGTAGAGACAATAAGTGATGCTGAAATTTGCATAAAAGTACAAACCAGAACCCCACGTTTCACTGAGTATTCAGGTTTGACTTCTGGCAGACAATTGCTGAATAGAAGGATCCTGCTTGTGATCTGAATTGGATATGAAAATTGCCATGTAGTCAGTGATGGAAAAACACCAGATATTTTTATATTTGATCATCATAATGAAGGAATTTTCATTTTTTCATATTTTTGTCATAGTTCTACCCAATCCTTTTTTTTTTGTTTTTTAACCTTTCTTTTTCTTTGAAAAACATGCTGTGTTTGAAGACATTAAAGCCATTTTACTGATCAAGCATCACACAATTCAACTACAAGAAGTTGTTTGGAAAGCTATTGCAAACTCTCTCAAGAAATTAAGAAATTACTTCAAGCTGCAGAAATATTAACTAGGTGTTTCTCTAAAGCAAGTTGATAGGTAATATCTGCTCAGTAAATAGAATTAGTTCAACCCAGAAAAATTTGTCTTTTCTGGCCTTACACAGGTAATGTACTTTCCTTTGCAGATTATATTTTTCATGCATTTTTTTGTTAACTTCAGCATCCTATAATGTCTTGCATTGATACTACTCTTTCTTACTTGATTTTTTTTGATGAAAAATATTCTATAATATCAATTATTATGATTTCTTCTTCTTCCTACCATTATTAATATTATTTTTATTATTGTTATTATTTTAAAGTTTACCTTGGCAAATCAGAGTCCTTTTATTAGCATTAATTTTGATTAAAATAATAACACCTTTTATTTCCCCTCATCTTCTTTCTCAATTAAGACTTTATGTTCTGGTATCAGATTTTTCCATTTTATTTTAAATGCTACATTTCCTTTGAAGAAACAGACATTTGACAAGAGATTTAGAAAAGAACTGTGTGAAGATGTAAGAGAAGACTGACTGTGGTTAAATTTTAAATCTGAAAAAAAAAATTAGTTCTCAGTTATTCTGAAGCATAAATGCTGACACAGACATCCGTATTTGGTGCAAACAACTGAACTCCTGATCTATGGGTATAAATCATCCAGTTGTCCATCAATCCAAACCTTATATGGGAGTGTTCTTGAGAATGAAGTTGAGCACATCTCTGCCTTGAGCTGGCTAAAGCCTGTGGCTAGGCAAGATGTTGTGAGACTGGGCCTTCCTTTGAGATGCTGGGCTACTGTCAGTCCTCTTCATGCCTTGCATACCACACTGCGTCAAACAGCAGAATGACGTCAGACTAACAACCCTGCAATGCCTTTCACTGGACTGGCAGTTACTCCATTAGGATTGATTTAGCAGCTATCATCACTTGGAAGAACAATGATAAACCAGAAAAAAGGAGAACATGCTGTTCCTTAATTGTCCTATGGTCTTGTGGGAATGATAACCCTCAAAATAAAACAAATGATAACTACAAGCTTTATATCATTAACAGTAGTGCTAGCTTAAAAAAAGCCAATTTAATATTTGTTCGCTATCATAGGAAATAGCTGAAGAACCGAGCTGAAAAGAGGCAGAAATAAAAGAAGGAAGAACTGCAAATAACCAAGGAGAAACCAGAACAAAGATAGTAGAAAAACACTTATGGCTAATTGTACAGAGAGAGTGTGAGGAAGGGAAGAATAAAGCTGCAAAAAAAGAAATCAACAAATAGAAACACAGCCAAAATCTTAATATGGTAATAGATATTTTAAAAAAAAATAATGCTTTCCTTAACTAAATAACAGCTTCCATCATTGGAATTCACTTTCAGAAAGAGGACTGGTTTATCATGACAACAAATTGCTGTCACGCATGCAGAGCTTTGGGCTGCTTTTTCCCCAAGAACAAATAAGGTGGTGTTATCCTTCATATTGTTTATTTTTCTACTAACTTCATTTTGTCCATGTCTAGAATATGAATATGTCCATGTCTTGTGTAATCATATGTTAATATTTTTCTAAGCATTTTTGGAGATGAAATAAAAAATTAATTGTATATATATTTTTGTAGAATAAATAATGTATTTGTCCCTAATCATTTTCAGAGTGAAATGAAATGTTAAAACTGCACTACTGTCTGATATTACATAGTATACTGTGTTCCACATGGCACTTAATGGCACTATGTACTTTGCAACAAAAAATGTTAGCAATTGTTTAAATCGAAAGTGTTATCTAGTTATTTTTGCAGGAAAGTAATTAGTGTATGCCAGTGAAACCTTTAACTTTGCAGTAAAATCAATGTAATTTTTTCTAACACGTCCTTATATTACTCATAAATGCATCATTCAGGATCTTAAATGGACCTATGGCTCTAATCATCTTTATCATATATTAACAAGAAAAAAGCTGCAGAATGTTGCATTGAGATCTTGCTCTCCTGCTTTCAGAGCAATGTCTTAAGATTGTAAGAAAAAAAAGCAAAATTATGTACCAGTCTCAAAAAGCAGAAGCCAGTCTAGGGAAAGTGGATGGAAACCTAACTATTAACCTTCTGATTCAGAATATTTAATGTAAAGGAATCCATAAAACCTAAAGAAAACTAACAAAAGAACCTCCAAAAAATCACAAACCAAAAATAACCACAGACAAATCAAATAAATAAATAAACAGAAAAAAAAGCCCTACAGAGAATATATCTGTATGTCACAGTAATTACGAAAGTCAGGGCAGGGTGATGAAAGAATAAAGGCCAGGCCAACTCCAGCCTCCTGTGGTGGAATACCAGTCCGGTGCTGCTCAGGATAGAAGCTCACAGATGTACAGCACAGCATCTCCTGCATAAGTAGTCCTCTCTGGATATATTTTTTCATCCAAGAATGTGGAAGCCCTGGAAGGAGACTGCAGAAGGCTCCAAGGCCAAGCTGGGCTGGGCTGAGCTGAGTCTAACTGGACTGGCAGAGACACTTTGGAATTCCACGCACTTTGCTGGTTATTTGCAGCTGAATAATGTAAAGATCTTTTTGCGTAGCCCAAGTGGTGTAAAGTTGCCAGATCTGCATGACTGATAAAGAAATTGTGCTGGTTTTGACTGTGGTAAGAGTCAGTTTTGTTCACAGTAGCTACTATGGGGCTGTGTCTTGGATTTATGCTGCAAATAGGGGTTGATTAACAAAGTGATGTTGTCTTTGTTGCTGAGCAACCTTTACACAGAGCCAAGGCCTTTTCTGTCTCTCCCCCCACCCCAGCATCAAGGAGCCTGGGGGTACACAAGGAGTTGGGAAGGGATGCAGTCAGTACATCTGACCCCAGTTGATCCAAGGTTTATCCCAGACCTTATGACATCATGCTCAGAATAAAACTGGGGGAAGAAAGACAAAGAGGGGAACATTCAAAGTAATGATATTTGTCTTCCCAAGTCACTGTTACATGTGCTGGACACCTGTTTTCCTGGAGATGGCTGAACACCTGCCTGCCCATGGGAAGTGGTGAATGAATTTGTTGCTTTGTTTTGCTTACATGTGAGGCACTTTACCTATTAATCTGCCTATATCTCACTCCATGAATCTTCTCACTTTTATTCATCTGATTCTCAGCCCCATCTGACCCTGAGGGAGGGAGTGAAAGGCTGTGTGATGCTTAGTTGCTGACTAGGGTTAAACCATGACAGAAGTGTATGATTTTTGAATACCTTGGCACTTCTTTGAAGTAAGGGCAAGATTTTCGGACTTTTAAGAAGTTTTTTTTAAAAGGACTCTGTCACAACATCTGAAATTTTGATTTATTTTACTGTGTTTGCTCAGATTTTTGTGTATGTAATAGCTGAACTTGAGTGCACATACTTTTTAATCATTTTAGCCGAAGTGGATCACGGTAAAGCTTATGTTACTGTAAAAATAGCCACAGGCTCGTCTCTTTCTTTTTCCTGATATCAGGTAGGCTATATCATTTTAATATTGCAAAATGATAAAATAGTGTATTTTCATACAGAGAAGTCATATTTCAGTTCTTATTTAGGTTGTAGAAGATATATTTTCATTATCTAAAAAAATTCAAAGATAAAAAAGTGTCAGCAATACTTGAAGTGTATTAACTGAATTCACACAAGTTGAAGTTTAAGCAATGCTTTAATTATGCCTACAAGGAAATATTTTAGTTTTATGAAGCTGTATTCATTGTCATGAATCTTTTCTCTAAAGCAGAGAAGTCCATTTCTCATATAGTTCGTTGTTATGTGCATTGATAAGACATGGCAAACAAAAATGTTATCTTCTACATTTATGTCCCCACCACAGCATTTATAAAATTTCTGATGGGAAACTCAGAATAAGGATTGACTGGAGTGATAATTTAGCTCATGCTAAGGTAATATTTTCATAGTTTCAAATAAGGTTTTAAAAAAAGGAATAGGTGCCTGGAATAGGTGTAGTGGAATAAAAGCAAAAGAAAACCCTTCTTGCAGAAAGTATTGCAAAGTAATTTTTTGTACAATAAAAATAATAAATTTGCCTAAAATAATATTGTGAATTTCTGCAGAATTAACATTTAAATAACTGTTTCTTTGTATTGCAATGCTGGCCTTTATAAAGATTATGGACTATTGTCAAATTTTATTCTTAATTTCTTTCTACTTTGGGGACTTCAACTCATCTAAATACACAAAAGAAAACACTTTAAAAGCTTTACTCTCTGAAGGTATAGAAGTAAAGCATTTCAGTACTGCTATTAAGAATTATAGGGTCTAAAAAAAAAAGAAACGCTGGAATCTTCAAAAGGAAAAGATAGATTTCATGGAGCATCTGTTTAGCCTATTCTAGTTAAAAATTGCATTCAGCTGTAAAACATCAATATGTCAGGCACATTACTAATATAATTTTTATGACAGCATAACATATTGTGAGGACATTATCCTTTTCCGTTTTCTTCAGCTCCATTCAGCAGACTGTCCTATTCGCAGATCCTCTCTCAACTGACATTTTTTTTGTGAAAAACTAAAGCCTCTATAGCAGTAATAGCATCTTTGCCTTATATCTGCAATTACCATTTGACTGTTAAGTATTCTACAAAATACTCATATCCCAGTGTAGCCCAGATGGTAGCATGCACTACTGGGGACTTTTGTGGTCCCAGAATTTCTGTGTCACTGCTACCTGTAGGAATTTAGACTGCGGGATGCAGAATACTGTGGACTAAGGAGTTTATTTGAGCTACATATTGTATATAAGTGTGATTTAGTATAGACAGGAAGAATTAAAAAATCTAAAATTATTTCATTTCACTAAAAAGTTTAATTGTACTTCTGTGCATGAAGCCCATCACATTTATGTAATAATATTAATAACAGCAATATGTATACCTGCTGAGGTAATCACAAAATTAAGTTTAACAGTTTTTCCTCATAGGATTCCTGCTTCATGTGTCTCATAATTCCTTCAAACCACTTGCTCATTTTCTTGTTGGCACTTCTCTGTCTTTCCAGAATGTCTTTGTATCTGAAAGCGCAAAACTTCCTCATGAAAGGAAGACAGCCAAGTCTGCCCTCTCCGTGTTTCTACAATGACAGCAGGTTTTCTTTGGTGCTCAGATATGGTGGGCATCTTAGGGTGACCACTACTAAGGAAATAACCATACTGGTATGCTCAGCTGATGCCTTGGTCAACCTTCCATCTTGTCTCATTCATTCAAACTGGGCAGCTCTAAACACCATAGCAGAATTCCACAATCTAATTGAAAGTCTCTTTTTCAATTTCAGCACTATTTAAGTCATACCTCCCTTTTCATGGCATAATGAACTGGCATGGACAGTAACCAAGCATTCATGTCTTGAGACTGGAGTCTCTTAAACATCACCACTCCGTCCATTCCAGTTGTCTCTGCAACACTGCAAGGCAATGCTCACCACTTAGTTAGGGGATTACTCCTTCCCAGACTGAGTTTGGAGGTTCTCCTCTCCCCACTGATTTCATTAAGAATTTTCTCTTGTAAAAAAAAAGCAGAGATATTTTTTCTATCTTGTCTTTAAGGTATTCTGCCAATACTGTGAGTCCATTAATGTTGTAAAGCAGAACAAATAATTCTACTTTAATGTTTTATTGCATTCAGGCATCATTATAGAAGAAGCTCCTTCGTAGAAAAGGCAGGGGGATAATGAGTATTAAAGAAATGAAAATGATCAACAAGAAAAATCTACATTTTAGCTTGGGTTGTCTCTCAGTTTTTACCTAGACTGTTAGAAACTGAGAAATTAAAAATTTCCTACCGTCTTCCCTTTTAATTTTCATTCTTCTTTCCTCACAAACAATCATTGCTGCTGGATTTGCCAATTTCCATGTAATGATCTTTTTAAAAAATCAGAGGAAAATTTTGTTTAAAACAATCTATTGTTTCATTGCTGTGGTAGGTTGACTTTGTCATCTGGCAGCTGACAGAGAGAGAAAATAAGATGAGAAAGCTCATGGGCTGAGATAAAAAATAGGGAGACTAAACAAATTCAAACTAGTGAAAAGATAATTTAATTTATTGTCAATTAAAATAGATTTGTATAGTGAGAAACAAAGAAAAAGCTAAAACCCTCTTCTTCAATCCACATTCAACTTCACTCCTTCATTTCTGATTCCTCTATGTCCTCCTCTGAAGAGGAAAGAAAAGAAATTAAAAAAAGATGACAAACAAGAAAAATTAAAATTATATTCTTTATAAATTCTCATGCTTCTAAAAAATCTCAGGAGTTTTGAATGCTGTTGGTTAACTATGCAAGTTTTATAGCTCACATTGAGTCCATTAATTACCTTGAGTGCTATTCCTGGGAAATGCTGCCTTGTCCAGAACCCTTGGTTGGAAACCAGACACTTCCACAGTTATTTCTAAACCACATATGGTTCATAAATTTTCCAGTTCTGGCTTCAGTTTTTCTTCTTTCTCTTTGAAACCATGATAAATAATAAAAAAAAAAGTGACAAGCAGGCATTATATAAAAGATATACTACACAATCTAAAATCAACTCACTGAAAGTAGCTTCCCTAGGAATTAAGGATCATGCAAAATGTTATCAAAATTACTATTGTCTCAGGATAAGTTTGCCCCAAAAATTTAGTTAAAAAAATAAAAAAAACATTTATTAGGATCTTCTAATTTTCCTTTTATAGGGAGATAATAGGGAAATATTGAATCAATTAAATCTTTATATACAAATATATTGTTTTCACAACTACTGCACCATAGCCACTGTCTGATAGCAGAAAAATATTCTATTTGAATTAGACCAAACTATGTATTTAACATTAGAACTTTTCTGCTCAATATTTCAACACATTAATTCAAGTTCCTCAAACTGGAAGCTATTCAAGTACTTCAAATCTATTAAAAAACTAATAAACTTGTCATGAAACATTAAATTTAGAAGTTATGTAAATGTATAACACACCACTTTTTTTCAGAAAGAATTGATGGAAATTAGAAATACGTAAATCCTTAGCCAGGAGAGGCAAAAGAAAGTATACAGAAAATGTTTGTAGAATTTCAGTATTGAATTTTCCTAGTCCTAGTATTGATTGCTCAAATTAATAATTAATCCTCAATAACTTCAGCAGAAGTTGGATTTCACAGTTGTGGTTTAGGAATAGTATTCTCCAATTTGATATTCCCACTGAAACACTACAACCCAAATACTGCTTGCTCACTTCCCCCCGATCCACTCCTTCCCCTGCCACAGGATGGAGACAAGAATCGGAAGCATAAGAAGTAAAGATCATGGGTTGAGATAAGAGCATTTTACTGGACACTACAATGAGATATGAAAATGAGCACAACAATAATAATGACTGAGTGTAGGAGAAAATAAATGGTTTTACTCACCTCACGGAAACCCTTGGCAAAACCTGACCATTCCCACTGTCCCGCTGCCCTGATTGGGATGCGAGTCTTGCGTGTCCTCACAGAATGATATGAGATGGTATAGAATATCCTCTGGGTCCTACACAAGAATCCTACTGCAAGAATCAACCCCATCCTGGCTGTATCCAGGACAACAGTTTTCCTATGTGTCTATCCTCACCTTTGCTCAATGAACTTTTGCTTTTTGGTGGAACTGTCAGTTGTATCACAATGCTGGGATATCACAGTGCTGGGAATAAAACTCACGACATTAATACTTAAAGTAGATAAGGTCATAACTAAGTAGCAAAGTAGATGAAGGTAGGAAGTTATATTTAATTTCTACAGGCATCCTATGCATGAACTAAATGAATACAAAAATCAAGGCTACCACACATGGTTGAGAGAGTTGGGGTTGTGCAGTCTAGAGAAGACAAGTCACTGGAAAAACCTTATAGCAGCTGTCCAGTACCTAAAGGGGGCTACAAGAGAGCTGGAGAGGGGCATAACACATGGGCATGTAGTGATAAGACAAAGGGGAATGCCTTCAAACCGAAAGATTGTAGATTTAAATTAGATATTAGGAAAAAAATTCCATACTGTGAATGAAGAATGCTGGCACAGATCAGTCAGAGAAGTTATGGATGCCCCAAACCTCAAAGTGTTCAAAGTCAGGTTGGACAGGGCTTCGAGGAACCTGATCTAGTGATAGATGTTCCTGCTGATGGCAGGGGAGGTGGAACAAAATGATCTTTAAGGTTCCTTCCAACCCCAGCCATTCCATGATTTGTGATTCTATTATTTCATTGTAGTTCATATGTAGTTGATTTCAAACTATAGATACAGAGGGAATGGGATAGAGAGATGAAGAGAGAGTACAGTCTGGAGTTCATATATTTTTAAAAAGTTTAAGAGCACAGATATGTGTAAATACAGTAGGAATATGTTCTTGGGAGTTAAAAATAAATCCCATAGCATGTCTCTCTCAGCTCTGTGTGAGGAGAAAGGGGTATTACTGCATCCACAGGCAAAGCAAGACCCCTGTAATATTTTAAGTCTGTCTAACTTTAAATCTTTGGAATCACTAAATGCTAAATAAACAAAAACTCTGGAAGGTTTTCTAAGAGTCTGCATAGTACACATGTTTTGCAGAAAAAACCCTAAAATTAGATATTCTTAAAGAATTTACATTAAAATGGTAGACAATAAATAACTGAATTAATTACTCTGTACATTTTTTTCTCTCATGGCATTAAAAAAGGTACCTTAAAATATGATCCTTTAGCAAAACGTAGAGATTATAACTTGAAAATGGCATCACCTCTGTGTGTCCTGTCCATACAAAGCATGACTGCTGTAGACTGTATACTATTTATTGTACAGATAAATTTCCTATACAACTGATGCTGTTCTTCTTGTTATGTCTATCAATTCACTGACACCTCTGCACTAAAAGAGAGTGTAATCCTTTTTTCTTCCATTTTCATACACTGTTCAGTATTTAGCAGCAGATACTAAGAAAGAAAATAAGAATTTAAGAATGTCTCAAAGAAACCAAAAGAATAAGCCTGCAATATATCTTCAAGATATATACGGAAGATGCCATTTATACTTTTATTTTCAGTGATTCTTTTCAAAAAAGTGACTTGTGATTCTATTTGTAAAAGTATCACTCCATATATTTACCCTGTTACTGGAAGATTTCTGGATGAATTATCTCCCTGAATAAGGATCAATACTCTTCTTAGTTGTGTGTAAAAGCAAAGGTAGAAACTTTTTAAGTTTTTGGCACTTCTGAAAGCAAAGCACATTTATTCTCCTAACAAAGAAATAATTCACTTTTGAGAGTTACAATATTGTTACATTTTTTTTTTCATGAGAGAAATGTTAATGATCTAAGCAAGTTACTAAAACATTGGAATTTGTATGTCAAGAAGTGGGCAGCATTGTTTATAACTGGAAACACTTGAGGTAAATTTTAATTTAGAAATATGATTCTGTTGATAGATATTTTACACTTTTGAAAAATTATTATGTTTGTATTTGCTAAAGAAGATGTAAAACCTTAAAATAGCTGAACAATCATCTGTGCATATTATACCAAATATTTCATAATATCACTATAAGCTGTGGAAAATGTAGTATTGATTTGAGGAATACATTTCATTCAGTTATTAATATGATTCAATACATGCCAAAGCAAGACTGTAGCTGAAGATACAGTGAAGTATCCAGAAGTTTTTTTAAGTGGTGACAGAGAGAATATCTTGCTGCCTGTGTAGCACTTATTCAATGTGCTCTGGTAGTCGATGGGAAACCAAACCTATCTGTATGAATTCCTAGTGCAGAAATCAGGATATAAATTCATTTTCTTCTTGTTTATTTTTCTCTCTCTAGAAGAAGCAGTCTAACAAGCTTCACCTCCTATCTGTAAATATAAAATTTTGAAGAGGCCCCTGACTTAACACAGTTACTGTGAAAACCAGTCATGTCCTATTAATTATGTTGGTTAGCACTGAAGACCTACTTTGAACTGTCTTTTTCTTTCTTTTTCATCTGTGGTAATGATAATCCATAAAATCCTATCCACTGAATTAAACAAAATGCATCTATGTTTGATAACTCAAATATCTAAAATACGGTGTGCTAATGCATAGGGATTTTTTTTTCTTAGCAGTGTACTATTCAATGCAAATATTTACTTATGAGTGTGAAAAGTCAGAACAGAAAAGGTGACAGTCCAATGAATACTGATATATTTTTCTTTTTAACTACTAAAAATGAAGGCATTCATTACTTTTATGGTAGTGTAAGATATGCAAATCACTTGCAATTGCTTTGTGGCAGATGGTAGAAATAGTTAATACACCTGTTTCTAGTTTGGTTTCTAAGTCCAATATATGTTAAATGATTGGAGGTAGGCCAGGAAGGAGTAAAGCTGCTTGTTTGTCATGAAATAGCTGCTTCACTTTGGGTTGGTAGGCAGAAGGAAACAGCTTTCTTTGTCTGTGAAATCTTTTGATCATGACAAGGCTTGGAGAACCTGGGAGTGGATGTCTGGCAGCAAAAATCCATGTTGAAAGACCCTGCAATTTTCCAGGGACACTCCTATGGCGTGGAGTTTATTCATCCATGAAGAGACCCCTGAGGTGACAGAGGGCAGAAAACATTTTGCAAGGGTTCTTGGTGAGGAGCACCTAACCCAGAAAAGCCTTAGAAGGTGTTGGTGTGTAGTAAAATGTTTCTTCTCAGAAGCCAGGAAGTTCCTTTGTTCTCAGATCTTCAAACCTTTCTTGCCAACAGATTGCCATTGCCTCCGCGTAAAGTCTTACCCTGGGCTTGTATATTATTTTAGTATTTCAGATGCATGGTGGTGTGAGAGATAATAAACCTTTAGTCCCTCACTCACTTCTGATGTTTTCACTTTAGAGAAAAAAAAAAATGCAGAAGGAATAGGGAGGCAGTTGCATTCAAAAGATCACTTTTTTTTTTTTTTTTTTTGGTGACAATATTGGGAACAAAACATAGATAAGCAGATAAGCACATAACAATGAAACGTAGCCATGAAACAAAACCTTTAGCTCAGATAAAAATATGGTCTCATTCTGATTTCATCTACACATGCTAATGTAATTATAATCTTTTATTCGGGGAAGATAATCAGACCTATTTATCTCTCTCTCATGGACTTAGCCTTTTAAACACAAATGCATTTGAAGAAGATGTCTTCAGACTTGAGAATCTCTGTAAATGTGCCATATACTCAATAAAAAAGAAAAAATAAAATCAGGGAATGTCGGATTTCAAATATAGAAACTGTTTCAACTTGGAGGAGGTAAACCTCACTGGGAAAACGTAGAGGAAAATTTCCAAATATACATCCTTAACTTTTGTACAAATCTGTTTCTCTTTTAGGAAATTGTCTCAGCAAATAGTGCTGGAGAAAACAGTTTTGCTAAAGGGCAAAAGAGAGTTACAAACGGAATCAAAAGATTAATTTTGCAACTTCATGGACTAAATCATTAAGAAGGAAAAAAATTCAGATGACAACTACACTACATGCTTTCATGTCTGAATTTAAGAAGGAAAATTATCCTTAACAGGCATGCCAATTCAAAGCCTTGGCCATCCATTAGATTACTGAAATCCTCAGAAAAAGGCTTGTATACAATTTTACTGGTCTCATACTACTTGTTTTCTTAAATAAACTGGGAAGATAATGGTATTCGTATATATGCAATTGTTCTAAGAAAAATTAAAATGGTGGGGTTTTTTGTTTCTTTGGGTTTTTTGTGATTTTTCCAGTGTAACTAATCCTCAGGAAAGGTTAACTCTTTCTGATCTAATTAATTATAAATCCTTTCTGCTCTAATTAATTATAAAAAATAATCAAAGGTAATAATTTTGAAGTTTTATTGCTCGCACTGTCTTCATAAAAATTCATCTTTGTTAGCATAAAATATCAATAATATGATCATAAGCTCTAACATTGCAACAGGAAATAATTGTTTTATAATTTACTATATTACTTCCCTGTACAAACAGAGAATGTAAATTTACAAGTGCAGCAGAACATTTTGGTACTGCAAAAACATTCATGTTTCTCATGCTTGTGATGTGTTTTTTGCAGTTATAGTTAGGTTGTCAAAGTTTCCGTCATAATCTGTGATTTTTAGGGATTATATATATACACCACATATTTATATAATCCCTAAAAGTATACCAAATTGCTGCAGTCTTGAACTTCACAGAGGGTACACAGTCTTAGTGAGGGAGAGACATTAATTTCATGTATTTGATACTATTTTAGATATTATAGACGTATTTGACAGTAACATAATGCAGATATATAATCAAGTTTTAAAAGTTCCTGGGATTATTCAGAGCAATGAAGAATTACCACCCTTTATTTTGATGTCACCTGTAACAAAATGAGCTTTTTAAGGCATACATAGAATTTACTGTCCAGGGCAATGGAGACCATTTCTGCCTGAGATGATTGGAAGAAAAGGGTGAAAAAACTGAAGTCACAACTGCTCAGCAGGGAAATGAAAGGCCTGGAATTTGCAAGCTGAAATTGCCTGGTGAAGGCTAACCCATGGGTCTGGAGTTAGTGAAAGACTCAGCTGAAACATCGAGAGTCACTCAGGAAGCCAAGCACATGATTAGTGCGGGCCACTGCCATAGCTCATAAACAGGTCGGTACCAGTTGTGCCACAAAACTGAGGCAGAATACATTATTCTGTCTTCTAAAACACATTCAGATAGAGATTTCAGATTTCAGTTTCTATGGTTGAAGTGTCATTGGAGCTTCTGTGCCTAGATGAAAGAATTTTGGAAGGATTTCCTTCCCCCTTTTCCTAGACTTTTATTCTATTTTTTTCCAAGTGTAACCCTGTCCAAATACAGTCTTTTAATAGTGCTATTGTGCAGGATCCACCAACATCGACCTGTATATGCTAATATTTATCAATATTCAGTGATATTTTATGGTGAATCTTTGGTCTTTTAAGTTGATAAATGGCCTTAGTTTTACAGAGGTTGTATTCATTAAAAAACAAACAAACAAACAAACAAAAAAAAAATGGGGTAATGTAGTTTAAGTCATAAAAAAGACTCAGGTCTCAAAAATCCCTTAACTTCTACCAAGATTCAAACAAATCTCTTTTTCCACCAACACGCTTTGTTCTTAAGAAATTGCAATTATAACTCAACATAGTGTAGATCATTGGACTCCAATTAAGTCTATTTTCCTCTTTCTGTTTTGTTTTTTATGTTTTATTTTTTATAATTTATTTATTGCATTTATTTTGGATGTTAATTCAATTCTTTAATAGTCCTTTTGGGTCAAATAAGAATTATGTTTTGTTCTCTTCTTCACTTTATGTCTAGGGGGGGTTTTTTGAGCTTTCAGGATTGCCTCTGCAAAGACCACAGTCACCATTTAAATACATACGTGTATTTAAATAGGACACAGTTCATTGTTTTAAGGATCAATAACCCACTTCCACCTCAGACATGGTAAAATTTTGATTTCATTTAAATAACCAAATAGATTTTTTTTTTCATCCAAAATTTTTCTCAGTGAGAAGAAAGGTACTTCTAGGCTGCACCACATGCGCTGTGCAACCATTATAAGAAGTTTCCATGCAGTAAACCAAATACATTCAGATTTCCTGTGTATAAATCAAACTAATCTGGAGGCAAATGGGTGAATCCTGCCTGCCAAGGATGTTTCACAGTGAACTGCAGTCTGGTTTCATCCTGTAAGTTCATTAGCAGGAATTTTTCTGTGGTATCTCATGTACACATGTAGTAAGTCAGATCTCAGTGAAGCACTTTGCAGAGGTGAGATCACTGACTACATGGATAGAGAGAGAAAGTGAGAGGATGGTGAAGTGGGGGAGGAAAATATCTGTTGACACAGACTTTATGGTTTAACTAAAGGTACAGACTATTGAGAGAAACCTTAATTACCTATCAAATAGTTCAAATGTTCAAACAAGACCAAGGGAGCTGCTGACATCCTAGCAATGCCCAGCTAAATACCATGAACATTAGTGTTGAATTGGCATTTGCAGAGCAATTGTGAGACTGCAACTGAAAAGAACTTTTTACTTTTTAAAGCACAGTCATTTCTGTACAAAGAACTGTTATCTGATTAAATTTAGGAATATTGACAGGCTGTCCTGAATGAATTAGTTTAGAGATATGTTTGGCTCACTTTATTTAAGGCACTTTGTCTTAGATCTCTGGCAGTCTGGTATAAAGGAAACCTCAAAAGCAACTCCAGATGACTAGGAAGGCTCCTTTTAAACAGGTGTTATCAAACATGCCTTAAATTTTGTTAAGGGTTTCCATGCTCTAATTAGATGACTGAGTTGTGATACAGACTGCTCTCTAAGTTGAAAGCTTATTCATGTAACAACGTAATTGGAAATTTTAGCATAAATACACTGGAAGAACTTATACTTCTGATTTTATAAATCTGTGGATTTGGGAGAGTAAAAAAGAAATAAAAGGAGCTTTCATCCTTTGTTGATGTATAAGTATTCCAGTGACTGAAATATGGCAGTATAACTGGGTAGGACTAATTCCTAACTAATTCCTGCCAAGTGCAGTATGTAGTATAGAAGTAAAAAAGTATAGAGATCTATTTATTTCCCTTAATTATCCATCTGGTGGTAAAATTCTACTGTTTTATTTTTGCTAATTAAAAAATGGTTTGAGTGAGATGAAAGTCTCAGGATTGTCATCCCTTACTCATAGCTTTATATGTACTCAAATGTACTTGAATATACAATTGAATCCATTTAAAATATTTAATTAGTTCTCTGACAAAATACATGTGCACATTTTTTTTCTGTTTCATTCTCTATCCAGCTATGTCGAAGGCCATATTTCAGTCACCTTAGCTTTTAAGATCTATTTATTGAGATGATTAGAAAGAAACAAACAAGCGATATGATTGTGACATAATTTATCATTCAATTAATTTAATATGATTCTGAGGAAATATTTTTAGTGTTTCATTCTTTTTCACAGTTAGCTGCTTACCCATAAACTCATGAACTTCTGGAAAAAGGAAGTATTTGTTTTTCTAAATGAAATCTAGTTCACTAAAGTAGAGGCAAGCTTGCATTTGCCTTCTGGTTTGTACATAGACTACATAATTTTTTATTTTCTATTTTGCTGTTTAAAAAGAGGCACTTGAGATTTTTAAATTTTAATTGTCTTTTTCAAGTTGACTATATATAGCACAAGCAAACTATGAAATGTTGTTCAAAACATCTCTATCAATTCAAATCCCTTTGTTTAAAAATAAGACATACTCGAAATTGAGATATTTAAGCAACTAAAAATGATATTTCAAAATTCTGCTTTTGTTTTCTCGTTCCCATGGACATGTAGTTTCTACTTTAAAATGAAGACAAATTATGGAAAGCTTTATTAATGCACTATGTGAAGAACGACAAATACATGGCAGTAATTTAAAAAATAAATATTTACATTCATTGTTTTGTTGCAATTTCATAATTTCATTAATTTAATGTAGATATAGATAAAAAGTGATTACTTAGGTAATTTTAATAATGTTTCATGCAAGGGAAACATATCTTTTGCATTACTGTCTTTGAAAAAGAACCAAAATTAAAATTACTGGAGCTTTTCTTTTCTGTAAGATCTCATTCAATTCAGCTCTTGCATTCATGCTGTGAAGTACTTTTATCAATGACCAAAAAGAAATCATAAAATCATTACTGATGAAATTTGTAAATGGTTTGAAAATTGAGAGAGTAGTAAATAATAAAGGGGATATATTACTCTACAAAGTTATCTGGATCACTTGGCAAGCTGAACATAATCAAACAATATCTGGTTCAATATAGCAGAAAGGGAAGTCATGCATTTAGATGCAAATAAATTAAATTGTATTTACAAGGTGAAATGCTCCAGCCTGGAAAACAGTGACACCTAGCAAGAGTTTGGCTAAGATCTAGTCCATGTAAGCTGGAAATGAGTCTTGGAAATTCAGCCTGAGTAGATTCAATCTTTAAATAAACACACAGAACCTACTTTTCAATTGTGCAATATATCCAGATACAGAAACTGTCGAGTACTTTTATGGGTAGAGAGAGGGACCTGGTTTTTACACAATAGCCTTCTCACTGGAATATTCACCCAGAACTGCAAACTTTATTTGAGGTTGTTTTAATTCCAAGGGGGTCTGAAGCTGTGGGCCTGACCAAGGGTCTATGAAGTATCTCAGGTGGGACTGCAAGTCATGGGCAAAGAATGAGATCTGAAATAACATCAGACAAGATTATCGTTGCTGAAAATTAAACAGTTTCCTGGTTTCAAATCTCATGATTGGCTCTGCTTTTTGTACAAGATATGAAATCCTTTGAATTTTTAGACAATGATTTTTGAAATCCAGTGCTTATACTTGTGGAATAAAGGTGGATGCTTTCCTGTGTTCTTCCTACCTGGCACATGGGGGGAAATTCTAAAAGGAGTAGAGGCCATGTTTTGTTTGTTTTGTTTTTTCCTTTGATCCTGCTAGTGAAATGGAAAGACTTGAGAAAGAATGAACAGATTCTGTGAGTCAAAATCAGTTTGCTGGACTGGTGTTGATAGCAGGGAATGCCTTTCACAATCATGAATCCCCCTCTGAACATCAAGGACTGCTTAGAACAGGTGAGATTCAGTTGACAAAAGTGTAAAGTGTTTTCTAAATGAATGCAGCAAGAGGGAGAAAGGTTAGTGATCAGTGTTTGCATTTTCCATAGAAAAAGAAATGTGTACAGGTTTTGAAAAAGTCCAGATTCTGGAAGGTGTGCTGCTTCTGCAGGAAATTTCACTAGATAACAAACTACCTCCGTCTCTCTTCAGAAAGTTGCTCACTCTACAAATTTTTCCCAGTGGTTTTCTAAGGCAGCTTCAGAAACATAAGTTGTTTGAATTAATTTGAAAAATGAACTTGATTGAACTAATTTTGGCAAACTTTGCCTCTATGTCTGTGGGAGTTGGAGTTTTCCAGAGAATGGCAATCCCAGAGTATACATTTACCACGGAGGCACTTTAAAAGACATCTCTTTCATTGTAAAGAAATGTGAATAGCTATGAAATGCTTTATATACCTTAATTATATTAAATGTTTTCTAGCAACTCAAATCTTTAATAAATGTCTTTGAAAAGAAGGTCACTGCTTTAAAAACTGCATATAATCTAATAGACATCAAAGATGGTTTTGGGGTTTTTTTTTAATGTTCTTGTTTTAATTTGGTAACTATGAGTCCACTATTGAATTATTTAAAAGAGGAAGCTTGGAGGTTTGGCACTACCTAGCCTCCAAATCAACTTCCTGGTTGAATTCTAGTTGATTAATTCCATCCTCACATTTTATTTTAATTTTTCACAAGGGTAATTAGGACTTAAAATGGAATAATTCATTTAAACAGAACCAATTCAATGCCACTGTTGGTAAACTGAAATTTGGAAAATTTAGACATTATATTTGAAAAAATATAAAGTTGTGATTTAAGACTAAAAATGGAAATTAGATTTATAATATTATGCCCTGCTTTTTTTGTTCTTCTATTCTGTTTTGTAGTCTTTGCTTACTTGTGAGGTAAATAAAAAACTGAAAGACAATAAACTTTCCTATTATAGATCAGATACAGAAGTGTGTAAACCATTCACTATTATTTACCAAAAAGTAAAATAAATCTTTTCCCTATCCCAGACTTAAGCTTATTATCTCATGAAGTAGTGATAAAATATTTTATGAGGCATTGGGAGTAAAAACTTATGGCTGTTGCTGCAATTAGCATTGATTATGGTATACATTGTGTAGATTGATATAAACCTGAAGATAATCTAAATATTGAGATTTATGTTACTATGATTTATTTAAAAATAATATTGTACTGATTTTCAGCTCTGTAAACTGGTGCATCTCCATAGTTTTTAGTAAAACAGTGGATATTTTAACCTAAGACTGTGGTCTTCATTCTATGTGGAAGTCTGTAAAGTTTCTTTGAAAAAAAACAAACAAAAAAACCAGCAGAATAATGCATTGCACTGTCTTTTTTTATATTCTAACCTTCATAACTTTTCATGGGTTTCTATTGTTTCCTTTTTCTATATAACACCATTTTTAAAAAATTAACATATTCACTGCAAAATAAATTTTAAGTAGTTGGCTTTTGTGAGAATTAGACAGGAAAATATAAATATCATTAAAATATTTATAATATTATAAAAAGATAACATTATTATTAATATTTTAAACAAACCTAATTTATTTTTTATAGCCATGACTAGCTATCTATAAACAAGGCAAACTGTTAACATTAAAATGAGAGACCATACTCCCTGTGACTTTGTCATACTCTTTCGGGCTGAAATATTAAGCACACTGGCTGTACATTTTTTTCCCCCCCACCAAAAAAAAGTTTTTAAAAGTCTCTTATTTTCGTTATTTTTTGCCTGAATTTTCTTGATGTTTTGAATGCTTGTATATGCCTAGGTATGTATTAGTAAAATCATAATATTTTGATGCTGAATGGACCTTAGCCGAGGTCCTCTGGATAGACATTAATAAGAACTATGCAGGTAACTAAAGGTAGTGGTGCTTTAAAGTTACCTCTGTAACAAGGTGGTCATTTTGCTACACTTTATACAAATGTTTAAATAGAATAAATGTACACGTGTTTAAAACCCATGGAAGTTGAAATCTGTCTAGCAAAATCCATTCTTCTGTTTAGAAATGTAGTTACCTTGATACAAATCTTGGTTAACTTATACACCTCAAGGTCAAATAGTGTTTGAAGATGGGGACAATGAGAGACTGCAGGGAAAATAGTCAGGTGTAAACTTTCCCACCTAGGCACTTCGCTTCAACAGATTTTTTCTGCAGGTAGCCTACAATTTTTGCGAATAAAAGCATGAAATGGCCAAAGAGATAGTGATCAGGTTTTTAATATACTATTGCAAATTCTGTAGAAAACACACTATCAGTAGTGTTTTGATCTTCATATTGTTAGAAAAATTATACTACATGGAATGATGGAAACTATCTCTACACATGATTGGAATTCAATTAATAATTTCAACCTAAATATTAGCAATAACAGAGTTCAGGATTCAAAACATCCTGATATACTTTATTTCCAAAATTCTCTAGCAGATGGTATAAAATCTCCAGTTTTTTACCTTACAGAAATGTCATGAGTTTTGAAAATATTTTTCATTTTCAGGTTCACTTACATATGAGTAAAAACTACCCAAAACTGAGAAAAAAGAGTCCAAAAATTAAGCAGACTCTTTCATATTGACTAGGAGAACATGTTCAAAATACCTCTTCTTGCATTTCTTTTTGTTTCTTTATGGCACAAACCCTGATATATACCTATTTTAGCTCTCCTGGCCATTTCCTTTATTTTACAGGTCTTTAATTTGGCCTGAGCAGTGAATTTTAAATTAATCCATTGTTTACATTACTTCCACCTGGAATCCGAACATTCCCTTTCAGACTTGTTGCTTGTCATGAATGTTTATTCTATGCTATCTTCTTTGCTACAGTCATATTGCATTTCATTTCCAAAGATTTATATAGGAAGATTTCTTTTTTAAGTATTCACAAATACTGCAGTTCTAATCACACCTGATTAGTTAGTTGAGTGCCAACTACTTTATGTGGGAACAACTGCATAATGTGAGAGCAATTATGTGATTAGTTTATTTCTTCTAAGCTTAAGAATTATTAAGAGACAAAAAACTTCAGGTTATGAGGTAATTGTTTTTCGGCAACTTTATATGTTGCCACCATGTGATATTAACTATCTTACCATGTTGTTAAGCAATTGTGCTGGATTCTGAAATAGGAGTCCAATGTTTTTTTGGAATACCTTTTTTTTTTCTGAGGTATGCTGGCCTAATGGAATATCTTATGGCTGTGCTGCAAGTGAAGCAGAGCTTTCCCAGTATATCAGAGAAAGAGTTAGCTGTAGACCTATAATGAGTATGGTCATTTTAGCAGAGCTGCAGCAAGCCAGTTCCTCCTATATTTGAGATGATTTCTTATGGTGTTGTATAAGGCTGACACTTCAATGCTGTTTCAGGATCTGAGTTAGCATCTCCCTATGACAGTGTGTCACTTCAGATAGAGGTTTAGTCTGGCTGAGAGCTGGTTAGGGGATTTCCTACACTGTGTTACATTACACAGTGTATTCATGACCATCAGTTTCATTAATATTTTATTTTGGCAGTATGCATGCTGATACCCACTGGTGTCAGGGAAAGTTTTGAATTTAAAACAGATTATTGGCTTTAAGATCCCATATAATATTCCTTCTTCTTTTTTTTTTCTTTTTTTTACCTTTACCACACTACTTTACTAGGTAAAGCAAGAAATAAAAACTCTGAGATTGCACAAACTAATCTCTGCGATTCCATGTCACTGTGTCTGAAAGTTATAACAAAAAATAGGTGCAGCTCTAATTACAGTGTCATAAAAAGCAGACAGATTTTCAAAACCTACTCATGTGGGATCCTCATTATAACTGAACTCTTGAGTAAAACACAACATTTAGTTTCTGAGATGTGAGCTATTAAGAACCAGTTTTCATTTGCAGTATCCATTTCAAAAAGCCTTTTTCATTATTGTGGATTGGTTGAGTCATATCTTCCAGCTGAAGGAAACCCACCCCAACTAATTCTCTGTTCTGCTTTAGCAGTAAACACTTACTTGAAGTACATATCAGACTGAAAATATCTTATTGATTTGAATTAACAAGGCTTGTACTATTTTTCCCAGAACTCATAAATAGCACAGAAATGTTCTTTTGGGTCAATATAGAAACAATCTTGGTACAGTAAATGTTACAACTACCAGTCATAATGTAGTCCTGCTTTTAGTCCCTTTATTTTCCATCTATGTTGCGGACATTAGCAATTTCATCAGATGTAACCGGACAAACATTCATGAATGGTGAAGAAAATTTACCTTAAACTTGTAGCACTGTTGTCACAAAAAAGATGAAACATCCGTACAACCATAAGAGAAATCCTCTCCATTCAGTTCCATGAAAAAGATGAAAAATTAGGTTTTTTTGGAATACTGTTTGTTAATCTTTACCTCACTTACACTTCTGAAACCTTTTGACAGTTGCTTCTTTATTTGTATTAACTTTGGTCACACTAAATGGATTTAAATACATAAATTATAATAAAGTGCTTAACTCTTAGTGGTTCCTCTGTTCCATTTCTGGGGTTCAAAATTCATATTTAAAAATGAGTTATAAATCCTAGAAATTAATTATAAGCTATGAAAGGAAATATCTACAGCAATTTCAAGATGAGAATCTAAGGACACATAAAGGTTTTCTTGACTACAACTTCTTTTCTATATATTTTAAAGACAAAAGGAAAGGGCATCTTGTTCTTGTTCAGAGTCATGGGGAGATCAGTGATGAGTGGCCTTTCTCAGGAGTCTGTATTGGGGCCAGAGTTATTTAACATCTTTGTTGATGACATGGACGGTGGGATTGAGTGCAGCCTCATCAAGTTTGCTGACAACACCAAGCTGTGTCATATTGTCATATTGCTGACTTTTCCATCATCTTTTTTCCAGGATGGAGACAAACCAAGCTTGCACCAGTCACTGGAGCTTTTCCCAACTAGAGCTGAAATTCAGTAGTGTCTTGTCACTTGTTTTATCAGTAGTCAACAGAAATTAATGTTAATGTTGACATTTGATAACTGGCATTGTGAGGAAAATAAAAAATCAAATGCCATTTAGTTTATAGTTGTGTCCTTTCTACAAGTATGACCATATGTAATTGTTTTATACAATTGAAAAAAAAACCATAATGGAGGGAATAAAATCCACCAAACAGCCTTAAGTCCATAGGTTTTATATAAAAGCTTTGGCCATGACAAATATTCACATATATAAAGTTTCTTTAATTTATATCAGTCATTAGTGAGAATAATTCAGTAGGCAAAGAAGTTATATTGATGCTTGACTAAATAAAAAATAGAATTTCCAGTGTCAGTAACTCCTACACCCATTCATTGTATCACCTGAAGACAGGTAGGAGACTTGGTATACATTTAATAAATAAATGCTCTTGTGTTTGTGTGCTATTACATTTCTAGGACAGTAGAGATAAGACAGAGCATGAAACAGTTTAATGCAAATATGTGACCAGTCAGGTTTTCAATGAAGAAGGACTAAAACAAATAGTGTTTCATTGCACCTTGTGTTTCATTTAACATTCTCATAGTAACTTTAATGCAAAAATCTATAAATAATAAAAAACCTAAAGGACATATACTGTACTTGATCTCAAATTAAGAGATATTGCCACCACTATAGAAGATTGTCAAAAGACAGTCGTCTCCTGCTACCAAACACTGTAGTGAAACCAAGAAATTTATTTTCCAACGTTGATCTTATGACAAATTTCTATTGAAATGACTTTATTTCTAATAGATGAAATAATAGATGCATATATAATAACTTTATGTGATGGATGTTGATGCTGTAAATTGACAGCAGCTAGCACTGCTATCATTGCCCTACCGTGTATGGATTGACTACAACTCAAACAACAGGTACACTGTGCCTTTCATGCATTGAAAGACTGATGTACCAATAGAAATAGCATTTTATTGCTATTAATATCCCTTGTTTCGACGATCCATAGAATTTTTTTTCCATTATCTAAAGTATTTTTTTCCATTATTATTTCTGTTTAAAGGTTGAAGGGCATAGATGAATCAGCTATGTAATTCAAGTTACCTTCTATCTTTATAAGCTGTTCAACAACTTTGGCTTTCTCACCTTCTCACACTATGTTCAAACTAAAATGCATGTTTTTTTGGACCAAATAAGCAACAAGGAAAAGAGGAAGGACAATTATATGGGTAGACTCCAAATTTACTCATTGCATATGTCTTTTATTACAGGATTACTGATAGGGAAGAACTTTATTCTTGTGCATTAGCAGAGTACAGGGGTATCAGACTGTGATTTGGAGAAAAATAATTCCTGGTTTTTTCTCTCTGACTTCAGGTTCTGTGGGTAATATGTACTGGAACAAAAGGTACTCACTATTTGTTTAATCTCAGTGTAATCCTCACTGATTTCAGTGAGATTTCACATTCATGAAAGAAAACCAAACCACCAGAACTGGCAGGGGAGAGGGCAGGGTATGTCAAGTTTTCCATCAGTTTTAATCCTGTGCACTACCATGAGATGAAATAGAAAGTGATGGCATAATGTCTGATGACAGTAATTTTTTACAGAGGATTTTAAAGGAAAATATTAATATTTTAATAAAATACACATTTAGGGTGGTGCCCTACGTTCTTCTCCTTCTTCCTCGTCCTCCATCTTCTGATGTAGTGATGACACAAGGTAGTTTGAGGGGATTGGGTCAAAGTAGAAATGATCCTTCTAGTATAGCTACTAGGCATTGGTATGAAATTGTAAATAATAGACATGTAGTTGTCTGTATAAAAGCAAAGCAACACCCCATCGATGGGCAGTCGTCTCGTGTCCTAGCTGCTGTTCAGATCTAGGCTGAGTGCAGAGAAAATTTTGAGATATCAAATAATAAACAACATGAGAAACCTGAAAACAAGACCTTGAGGACTCTGCTTTTTTTCTTGTAACATGGCTCAGGGCTTTCAGAGGGCAAAGGACTTTTAATCACCTAAATCTCGCGTGAGAAACCGAACACATATTTAAAAATGCACACAAACAACAAGGCTACTATAATAACTGAATTAATTCACAAAAACTGTCATAATTTTTAAATATTCAGAGGATTTTACATGTTTGAAATAGATGCATTGAAGGCAGACATCACCTATCACTACATCTGGGTATGCTGGGTATGCAATTATTATGTTGCCCTTACTCTCTATACAGAACCCTCAGGCAAATTTGGATAAAGTGTTCATCCTGTTTTAAGATTACATTTCCCTGCAAAGCCAAGTATCAATGTTGAGCATAAGGAATTTTGATGACACAACAAAAAAGTGAATACTGGGAAATCAAGACTTCTATTATTTATGTCTACAGTTTTTCACATTCTTGTAAATCAGCAGATACAATTGGCAGAGGTAGTCAGCACTTTTTTTCCCACCTTTTTAGGTGAAGGTCTGAATCTTCAAGCTAAAAATATCTTCTGTGTGCTTCATCTCTGGATAGATTAGTGTTTCAGCTTTTATAATATATGAAGTGAAGAAGTTCTATCATAAAGTAATGGTAATTCAAAGTGCCCTTTCCCATATTAGTGACACAATTTTTGTGCAGGTTGAGAAACCTAAAACTTAGAAAGAACTTCTCAGCTGAATCAAAGGCAAAAATTTGCTTATAGTGTCTCATATCTCTGTAAAGAATCTTGTAGTGTGCCCTGGACGCAGTCTGAGTTACTGGACAAAAGAAGCAGAGAAACACAATAATTTCTTCCTCCAGCTCTGTGAATTCAATTTTGGAGTAGGATCAGAGAAAGCCAGCTTAACCAAATTGAATTTACTGAATTCATTTGGAATTAGGAAACAGTTTAAAGTTTGTACACACAATAACAATTTCTATACATTTTTGAAGTCTGGCATTGGTAGACCTTGTCTGCCCTTTCCAATTTTTTTTCCTCTTTCTGAAATGTCAGACAGCTCTTTGAAAGGCTTATGACTTAAGCATGCTCATGAAAGTAGTCTCAAATTAAAGTACATTTTCTTTGCATTTGCAGCTAAAAATAATATTCTTTTTGGTTTGTTCTTTGCCATTCTACAATGTTGTATATTATTAGTAGTATATAATTAATAATAATAATTATTAATAATTAATAGTTATTGTTTATTATTTCATCAAAGCATTCATAGCTACATTTTTTCAGAGTTTTAATAAGTAATATAGTACTAATGAAACAAAAATGTGACCCCTCCCACAAGTAAGTAAAAAAAAAAATTCTACTATTTTTTTCATGAGAAAAAAGTTTACTTCACAAAAAAATCCAATATAAAACAGTGCTTTTGTTGCATGTATTCTATCCATCATTCTATAGTAGTACAAGTACCTATAGATATCCAGAATATCAGTATTGAACTAGCCTTAATTAATGTTCTTGTTAAACAAAGCATCAAACAATAGCTCCTTCACTTCGCAAGCATTAGATGAGTTTCAAAGGGAATTACTAGGGTATCATAATTTAAAGGTGAATTCTCAGTTTACAGTATATTAGTATAACCATTCACTGTGAGGATGGGTTTGCTTTCTTGTTCTGTAATGTAAAACTTCTTCTCTTGGGCTGCATTTTGTTTTAATTATTAAAAAAAAATAAAGGTTGCTCAACATAGACTTCTTCAGAAAACAAATAACATTGCAACCTTTGGATAATTCTTTATGTCCTTAATGGGGTTTCGTTTCCTTTGAAGTCTATTCAGTTCAAGTTTTGCTGCTGACAGTTAAAACATGGTACTGCTCTGATCAGAACAGATTACCAGCCAACCTTTCATATTCTGCTCCTCTTATTATCCTGATCCTTGTCATCATGTTTTTCCCACATCCATTTCACAGTTGCCTATTCTGTGCACAGCCACGCACGTTGTTACATCACTGTGATTCATTCAGCAGCCCAGCTGCAATAGTTTGGCCCTCAAAGGGAAAATAATGGTAGTAACATTTATGTGCATTTGGTTAAGCCATTTACTATTATGTTTTGTGGTTTAGAGAAGAGATGAAAGCCAGGGGAAAATGGTATTAAGATGCAATAGACAAAATGTCCATGGGCTGTGACAGGCCTTCAAAGGAAGGTTACAAACCAGAAGGATCATTTTGCTGATTATAGTGTACTCCAAATGTCACTGTGGAACACCTCTAATCACTAAGTACGGTACCTTACACCTATCAAAGTGATAAAAATATCTCATATTATAAGATTGGATAAAAGCACAGCAAGCAAAAGTACAGTATTTTATTAGGTTTATTAAGTTTACCTATACTCAAAGCTTAAAAAAAGTCTTTTCATAAAAGCTTATTAGTCTTCAGTTCCCATTTTCCCTTTCATTACAAGGAACAATGTCTCTTTGGAGAAAGACATGAAAGAATGATTGTTCCTGGCAGTGCACTGGCACATCCCATTTCATAGTGCTTGGTCCAATCCAGTGCATGCAAGTAAAAGTAAGTATAAAGAAATCCAGGATTGTGTGTGTTTAAATATGTGTGGGTAAGTAAAGGGCACCAATGTGATTTGTACTTAGACATTTCAGAAAACACAATAATCTGTTCCTATCATGCAGCTATAAACATATATTTCAATAAAATAAAAGTATCTCTAAAAGATCTTTATTATAGAATAAATCAGAGTAAAAGTAATATCTACCCACACTCTCCTAAAATTGGGAACTTCCCGCAAATTTATAATCCATTTTCATTACCCATAAATGCTGGAGGTCTGCATACTGCAAGAGATGGGACTAAGAAGAAGGTTACAGTAGGTAGAGGTGTTCTGTCTTTCACAGATAAGTGTCTTTAATCTTGCTGGTGGCGCTGTCCTGGACTTGCTCCAGCAGGTTCACACCATTCTTGTCTTGGGGGGCTGCTGAGCTGAATGCAGTAATCCAGGTGGGATTTCATGAGAGCAGAGGGGAGAATCATCTCCCCTTACCCGATGCTCTTGTTACTTTGGATGCAGCCCAGGATATGTTTGGCTCTCTAGGCTTTGAGCACACATTGTCGGCTCTTTTGAGCTTCTTGCTCACCAACAACCCCAAGTCCTTCTCAGGCTTGCTTTCAATCCATTCCTCTATTATCAAAAGATATTGCCTTATAACTAGAAAGGTTGCTCAACACCTGGAACTTTTGAGAGACAACAAAACTATTTAAAATTATATTATTCAGTGCTATGCTGTGAGTTTTCTGTAGTGCACTGTAACTAATGAAAGAATAGCAGCTGGACCAGACAATAGTTTTTTTTTAAGAAACAGGACATCCCCAGGAGATTTTTAGACCAGTTTGTTTAGGTTTATATCCCTTCTGAGGAAAGGTTTTGATAGACAATTTCCATTGGAAGTCTAGGTTTCAGGATGTGTCTCTTCTGACTAAATCTCTCAGTGTACAAATAACTTCTTTGTGCTATTTGCAGAAACTAGGATTTATGCTTTTAAAGGAGATAAAGGTTAAAGTCTAATGAATAGAAACTACTTGAAAAAGTATCCCAAAGTGCTTCTTTAATTATATTGTGTTCCATGAAATGATTTCAAACAGGTCAATATTATTTTCTTATGCTTGGTATGCGGATAAGTAATACAGCTAACATTTTAATACCACTCTTAAGATCTCTATACTTTAGAAATTCTAAGAAAAAAATACCATAAGGAAAAACATACAGTGCTCCTTGCCTTGCCAGTCCTCACCTCACCTGCACCTTGCCTCACCTCGGTTTTTCTTTATTCTGGGTTTTCTGGGAATAAAAAATAATAATAACAGTAGAAACAAGCAAGCATTTCATATCCCTGAAAAGACAAGAATGAAGCTTTTTGAGTGGACTCAGATAATTATGTCAACAACCACCCATTTTGCTTTAATTGAAATAATTGCTACAGAGCTGGGTGTTAACAGCAATGCAGTAAGTCTCACAGTAACCACCTCTGAACATGCACCTTGAAAAAAAAGCATTATTGTTTTTAACTGAGGTCAGTGGGCTGCAGGTCATGACAAATATCAATAGAAACTTGTTGGAACGTGTTGTCAACATTGCAAGAATGCTCAGCACATAACAGAAGTGAGTTCTAGCTTCTTGACTGGAAAAATAAGGTATCAAATAAATAATACCATGGTGTTATTTGGCCTATTGAGTGTGTAAGGGAAATACCACAAAAATTTACTTGGAGTGCAAAGATCCAAGAGTCCAGATTTTTTTATTTTTCTTTATTTAATTGCCTCCATCTTGCTAGTTAGTAAAGAATTAATGGCAATTAGATAAAAGAGGTTTATCTCCACAGGTTTTCTAGTAAGAATAGTGCTCTCCAACCTAGTCCATGTGGCTTTGCACAAAGTGTGCTATCCATTCTGAGAAATCCTATCATTTGTGTCAGATGTGTAGCATTTCAGAAATACGCCTTCCTGCCCTGTGGTCTCTATGGAAACCTTGCCATTCAAACAAAGCCCCAGTTTAATCAATAAGATTATCTCAAAATAAAAGCTATATTAAACATTATGAGTTGCAGAAGAGTTGCAACAAGATATAAAAAATAAAATAAATGTGTGCAATTTTCCCCATCTTTTAAGGATAACTCTGGAAGCAGGAGTTTTCAGTCTGACAAAAACACTTCTAGTTTCCTTGCTATCCATTTGCAAGGGTTTTATTTCTTCAAAGAATCAATGAACGTGATATTATATGATGTGCATCTTGCGGCCTCAATTTAAAAAGTGTTTGTTCCTCTCCATACTTCAGAGAATGTGAACTTGAGGAGAGTTTGTCTTTTAACACCAATGTGCCTTTGACCATGAATCAGAATTACTTAGCATGGAAAAAATGACCCCTCTAATATCACTGGGGTCAGCTGTAAGCCTAACATGGCCAAATCCACCTCCAAACCATATCCTTAAGTGCCATGTCTATATATCTTCTAAATACCTTCAGCAATGGTGAGTCCACCGCTGCCCTGGGCAGTCTGTTTTAATGCTTGACAATCCTTTCAATGAAGAAATCACATTTTGACGTTGGGATTCATCATAACCGATTAAAGGTATTCAGCAAGAAATACCAACAAACACATATTTTGTGACTGAATGCAGTGAACATGGGAATCACACCTGGATTGCTATGTCTTGCCCTGTGTTCCTAAATACAAGAGAGATATGGACATACTGGACTCAGTTCAAAGAAGGGCCACAAGGATGGTTAAGGGTTTGGAACAGCTGACATATATAGGGAGGCTGACTGTACTGTTTAACCTGGAGGAATGCAGGTTCAGCAAGGAATATCCTCACGTAATGTGCAAAAATAGATCCAGGCCCTTTACAGTGGTACCCACTGACAGGATCAGAGGCACTGGGCGCAGACTGAAACACAGGAAATTCCTTCTTCAATGTCAGGAAACATGGAGAAGGTGACTGATCACTGGCCTAGGGTGTTCAGAGAAGCTGAACAATCTGACACCTTGGAAATATACAAAACCTGCTTAGACATTGTCCTGAGCATTGAGGTCTGCTTGAGCAGAGGAGTTGGAGCAGATGATCTCCAGAAGTATCTTCAAACCTCAAACACTGTCTCTGTGGAAGTATCAAATCTAGCTTTTTCCCTTCTGACACTGAGGAAGACATCCATTATATTCACCTGTGTGATTTTAGTGTTTAGCATTTGATGCTCTCTAAATCCTTGTAAATAGGGTCCTAGCAGATCAGGAAATCAGGACTGTGTAACATGTATCCAATTTGGGGGCATGAAACTAAAACGCCAAATGCAACTTGCTATTTTGAACTGTAAAACATAATATTATTGAATTAGAAAGCATCAGGCCCAATGAAAAATGTTTCTGGGTGAGAAATCTTTGAAGTGAAAGCCTCCCCCGTCTACGTAAGATTTGAACTAATGTACCCACTTCAGTGAAATCTCTAATTATATAGTATGAATTCCTTCATGAAAAAGCCAAGCAATTAATCAAGTCTATTACAAACTCTTCAAGCCACTCCAGCTGTATGTGAAGGAGGTGTGAAAAATTAAAGTTCAGTAATCTAAAAAAATACTCCAGCTTTATTTCTTTGTTGGCTGTGAGTAGTTCTGAAGGATTCACAGTAGTATTCACTCTGTGGGTGATTTTTGAGATGGCTTTTCTGTTCTAAACCCAAATTGTATTCTAAAATTAAAACACAGGTTGGAATATCATATTTTCTGTGCCAAGAATTTTCTGAATCAGACATACTAAGTAAGCTCCAGTGATTTTCTGAGTCACTTGTGTTTTTAGTATTTTTTATAATTAAAGTTTTTGAGAGATACAGTTCTAAGCAGCTGCACTAGACTAACTAGCAGGTGCTCATGACTCCACTTGAATTAGTTTCTGTCCTACTGTGATAGCTATCTGGGTTGGAGAAAAAATAGCATCTGTGAGTGAACATGAGACAGATTATGATCTTTTATGATCCCTATACCAAAGAATGTATAATCTCAATCAAACCAATGCATCAGTTTGTGTAGTAGGAAAAGAAGAAACCAGAGATGTAAGAGAATATGCAAAATGTGTTTACCTGCGAGAACTAAACATTTTAGTTTAAAGTGTCCTGTGGTTTCTTTTTAAGTATGTATAAACATAAAGTTCTGCGATCTTAACCTGCCATACCAACTTTGGAAGATACCTCAAATATTCCAGGGAAAGCAGATAAAATAGCAATAAAAACAATATCCTGAAATGCAAGCAACAAATAAAGTGTCAATAGACAATGTACTGATCTGAGGAAAAGCACTTGAGAAACAAGAATGAAAGAGAGGAATGAGTGGAAAATAGAAAGGACAAAGAGCACTTTGGAGTGTATTATGTAAGTAAGAATATAAAAAATGCAGCACTGAGCAACTGAGCCTGAGAAACAAAGGATAAAAAAAAAAAGGATGAGGAGAAAGAAGAAATTAATTTTAGAAGAATAGTTAAACAAAGGTTAGGGAAAATATTAACAGAAAAATTAAGATCTGAAGAGGCAGAACATCAAAATCATAAGATAGCATATTCTTCATATAAGAGAAAAAATACGTGAAGCAGATGAAAGTTAAGAAAAAAATTAACAGAGAAAACAGCACAGAAAAAAGGAATAAGAAACATGGAAGGGAATAATTGTGAGAAAAATATAAAAATATTTATTTCAACATAAAACTGAAAAAATATAGGAGTATAAATTAAGAAATGGTTGAATACGGTCTCTACATTGTCTATTATTGCGTTTAAGACATTCACCTTTTCATCTAGAATGAGAGGCTCTGATCAGCTCTTTTGCTTGAAGTCTCATATCCCAAAGCTATTAGATGACATTTGATACTTAGGATCTGGTAAAGATGTTTCTCATCATTATCTCTGAATTCTGCTTTGTCTTTCTCAACAAATTTTTTGACCTAGATTGTAAGGAAAAATTTAGCAGAACTGTTTCAATTTCTTATTCTTTCTTTCCTCAATGAAATTGGTTCTTTCCTTCACCTACTCATGAAATTGATGATCATTTAAGCCTTTCTCTAAGCATGACCACTTTATATTTTTTTTCTGAGACTTCTGTTGCAAAAGACAATCCCATAATCATTGTGTTTCTCTCTGCAACATATTATACAAAAATAAGATTTTCTATAAACTTAATATATTGTATATAGACTCTTCTGTTTCATCTTTCCCTCGTGAATTAGACAACTTTATAATAAATTGACTAATTAGAGCTAACCAAAACAGTGAATCCGTATTTCAAACACCAGAAAATTCATCACTGTTGATGGATGTTTCTTCAAACTATTTTTAAAGACTCCCATTGAGGAAAATTCCACAACTTCCACAGGAACATACAGACTAAATTTAGCATATGAACATGAAAATAAGTTGGCTGAAGAATTGTATTTTTGAATTGCCTGCCCTCAGCAGGTTTGGAGAACTTTGTTACTAGTTGCAATAATAAGTTTGGTATTCAAACATTCAGGTGCCTGATTTTCAAGTCTGAATGTTGTCAAAGTTTTAGGAAACACACATGCATCACAATGAAGAACTCAGGCTCCCTTAAGTTATCTAAATTTTGGCATATAGAACTGAAACATTAAAAATTGCCAATCATTTTGAATTAGTATTGACAGCACTGAAAATACATCCCCCAAAAAAGCAGAAAACAAACAAATGAACAAAATATCTTCCAGGAGAAAATTGTTATTGGTGACAAAGCTTTGGCCACTAGAATAATTTATGTACTCTGTGAAAACTCTAGTTATTAACTGTACAGCACCTGTACATGGAAAACACACACAATTAATCAAGCCTGTTTCCATAACCTCAAACTGTTCCAGCTGCATGTGAAGGAGTATCATTACTTGTAACATTAAAATGTTTGTGCCTAACCTAACTCTTTCTTCCAGCAATTCCTTTTTCTGTCTTCTTTTCTTAAATTCTAGACTTGAGAAACAGATTATTCCCTTCCTCTCCATATCAGCTTTCTATGGATATGGATATGGTTCAGGATGTCCTTTCTTGATTTTCTAGGGAAAATGATTCCAGTCGTTTCCATCTTTTTCTAGTACCTTATATTCTCTAGATCATTCCTATGCTTTTTTTAGGGTTGTATTTTCTTTATATCTCATAAAATATAATGCTTAAAATGTTGGAAGTTTTGCTTGTTATGTTTTACATGATAGAACACTGTCCATACTTCCTAAGAGATGCCCTAGAATGTTTTTGCCTCTTTCTGCCAACTTCCTAATCAAAAGGCTAGTATGTAAATAGATAATTATTCTGTTTAAGCTTATAAAAATGTAGATATCCCTACTTAATTTTATCTCTATTTTCTCCAATTTTTTGCAATAATTTGAAATTCAATCCTTTCTTTCAACATCTCTAACTGTCTACCCATGTTTCATGTCATCTGCAATAAAAATCCTGCTCTCTAGTTTATCAGAAGGGCCATTATTGAAACATAGAATACTTTAGTTTCATGTTTCCTAGGGTGTCATTATTTATCATTATTTTGAAACTAGGGAAGGAATGCTTTATTAGTACTAGTTTTTCAGACTTTCATGCCAACCTACTTCAGACAAAGTACACAGACAAAAGCGTATACTTGATGTGGATTTAAAAATTGGAAAAGGTTAGATCCACATCTGAAAGCTATCAAGGTTTATTTTGTCACCTGAAACAGCTGGTGTTCTTCAGAGGCCACAAAACTTGAATAATGTAATAAGCTTTCAGTCTTCTCAGGAAAAAAAAAAGAAAAAAAAGAAGAATATATAATGATGAAAATCTAACAACATATATTAGTTAGACTAGTTAGATAAAGAAAATCTTTCGCTGCAAGTCTATTATATTGCAGTCTGAGAATAACTTCCTGTAAATTTTCTGTAAATTTCCTAAGGCATTTTTTATACTTATTGCTTTGTTTTATTACAATATTTTTACAAAAAAATCTTTTGGTTGAGATATATTAAGAAAATAAAGAGGCTGATAATCAGTTTATCTTATTCTCATTGAATATTTTCATGTGGAAACTTTTCCTGCAGTCTTTTAGTCTAAAAAATAATTTGTGAATGCTTCAAGCAACACACTCTACACTGTCACCTCTAGGTCTCAGAGGAAATAATTTTGTCACATTAGATTTGATGGTGCATTTTTTCTTGTATTGTTAGATATCTCTTAGACTCTTAGTCATATAAACTAGTAGTATATATCTCTAAAACCTTTTAAATATCTCAGTTAGTCACCCTGAATTCTATATTCAGCCAGTGGAAAGAAACAGATATTAACAGAACAAATCATAAAACTATTTTGATATCTACCTTAGGACATAATGACTAATTTTTCCTTTTTTCTGTAAAAGTCTTTATTATTAGTTCTGTATCACAGATGTCTACACTTCTTCTGATCAAATCCTTTATTTTTCCATCGAGTTTCCTATTTCTGACCCCCCATCCCCCCATTCCCTAGACACATCCCCACCCCCCCACCTTCATTGCTCTCCTTCCCTCAAGTCCTGAACCACCTTCTGGATTAGTATGCTCAGATAATATCAGGGGACAGAATATTTATTCTCTCTCCTGGGATTTCACATGATCCAAAACAATTCTGTCAGGCAAACAACCAGGTATGTGTTTTCTTGTCACCTTTTCACTAACATTTATAGAATCCATGCACTAAACTTTCAGCAAATAAATAAAACAGGTAGATACTTTGCCACAGTGCTCTTAAATAAAAATTACTATTACCTATTTTTTGCATTTTTTCCCATTTGAAATATGAGCACTAAAGGACAACAAAAGAAAATAAATTCAGAAATTCATTCATTTTAACTAAAAAAAAAAAGAAATTGGAAGAGAGTATACAATAAAAATTGTGATGGTGACTTCATAGTCATAAAAGTCGACTTTTGCAACACAGTAAATGACTTTATGCCTTTGAGTTTGGACAATGAAAACAGCATTCAAGATTTCACTGGTTTCTATAATGTATCACCTATGATGATGATGTGCTTTTAGTGGCAATCACAGAATTTAAGCAACTCTCACTAATCTTATGATGAAGACTTAAACATATTGGTTTATGTCAGATATAGCTACTGCGTGCAAAAATAGGAATAAAATCTGCTATTTTTCTCCCTCTCGGGGTATGCTTTTTACAGTGTCTTTTGAAACAAAGTGAAACCTTGCAATATTAAATCAAAAATTCAAAATGATAGGGAAAATACCGCACCACCCATATTGTTCAAGCAGTACAGTACATTCTGGAAACATAGAGTTTCATTTCTCCTTTGTTGCTTTACCATGAAGAAGGGTTGACACAGGAAAGACAAGCAGTTTTGAAACATTTTTAGGCTTCAGACCACTATATATTGTGCTGCACAGACAGCTCACTCTAAGCTAAAGAAATTCCATTTAAAATTAGCTTGTTTAATGAAAAAAAAAAACGAAAAAAACCCCAGTACTTATAGTCCTGGCTTCTTAGAATTGGTTCAGGATTCATGTTCTGCAGAAATTATCAAAATAATTTGTAATGGCAGTAGTTGCATTCTTCAGGAATATAAAAAGTACAAAAAAATGCTATTCACTCAGTCACCCAAAATTATAAAACCTGAACTCCTGAGGTAACTGATCACAAGGAAGATAAAGTTGAAGTGCACAGAGTCCGGAGGGAGAGATATTCTCAAGAAAATGTAAATTAAAACACTTGAACAGCATCCCTTATCAGCAAAAACATGTTATAAATATGTCTTACTCAATGTAATTGATTGTACAAAGTTCACCATTCAATCAAATTGTGAGAAGTGTCTCTAAAATTATGGAAAATCTTAACACACTCATAGCTCCCAACATGTCTGAAATGCAAGTTCAAGATGTGTTTCAGGTGTACAGTTTCTATTTCAAACATGAGTGCCTGATTACCCAGCTTCATTCATTGCAAGCTGGCTGTCAAAAAGAAGGATTGTTGAAGTCAGTTCAGAAATATCTTCGTTCTCTCTGCCAGATTGAATGTCAGCTGTTTTCCAAAGCAACGAAATTAATAAAAACTACTCTGTGGTAAAGGCAAGCAATGCAGTAAGCTCAGATGTCTGCTCATTCACTAATCACTCAGTGTCAAAGAGACAAATAAAGCTCTGTGTCATTGGGTGTCTACAGTCCAGCTGAACATCCATGCATAATTTGTACTTACTGAGCTTGGCTGGTTAGTTTCCAAAAGGTTATTAGAAAACTTTGCACAAAACATGATTCCCAACATCAGTTAGTTCTTGGTAAAGCTAGTTATAATAAATTAACAATAAAGAGTCTTTTGTACTGAACTTAATTGCATTCAATTATTAAATTAAATTAAATTATTAAATGTAATATCAGTCTGGCATCTGAAGTGATTAGCAATGTCCAATTTATTATGAAACTTGCTTATGCTGCTAGATGTGTTGTATGAGATTGCCATTTTCAGCCTTTGACAGAAACACCACTAATTTTGACTGTATTATTTCATTTCTTGGGTATATCAGTGAGGAAAGAAGTTTTGAGAAAAACTTCATAGGACACCACTGTTGGAGCCTCCCGATTTCTTGTACAACCTATGTTTGCCTCCGATACCTTAGTATTCCTATTTTTTCTCTTTCTGGAACAAATGTATGAAACAGAGATTTCTTTTTCATAGTTCAGAATCCAAAGCATTCCCGTATTTCTTCCCTGTTTTTTCAATCAGATTTTTTCAGCAGCTGCTGTTTATTGTTTTATATTTGTTTATTCTGAAAATTTATTTTCCTATGATGTTTCCTTCCTTTTGCTTTGTGGTTTTTTAATTTGTTTTCTTCATTCAAATGCTTTTCTGGTAATGCTCTTCCAGAGTTTTTTTATCTCAGATCAAAATCTCATCTGTGCAGACATCAGTAATTTATATGACATCAGAAATGCGTTGCATTTTTTCGTAAAACATTTTGTGTATTGAACACAGCCCAAATGGCAGGTTGAGAAATGGTGTTTCCCAAAGGGGCTATTGAATGTGTGTGGTGGTCGCAGTGACTCGGGAGTCTTGTCCCGCTTTGCCAGGCTGGGTCTGACACCGGCCGCAGTGCGAGGCACGGTCCAGTATCCAGGGATACCTTCCCCATCCTGTGGGACCTTTGCCACAGCGGCAGCCTGAGCAGAGATGAGGAATGAAGGAAGGACTCTGATGGGTGAACAGCAGCTGGGGTTTATTGATGTCCACGTGGGACCACCTCACCACCAGAGAGTCTGCCAAGAGAGCGCAGATCATCCCTATGCAGCACCTTAAATGCAGGGGAGGGGCAAACGGAGGGGCACAGTGTGGGACAAATCAGAACAAATCTGGGGGTGGCTCTGTACATAAAGGACAGACAGTGGAACAAATCAAGGAGGCAAAGGAGGGAACCACAGAGATCCTGCCCAATCACTGACACCCTCACTTTTCAGACACAGGGAAAGGCCCTGACGTGACTGACAGGACTCCGGGGTTCCTTAACTGATGATTGACTGATAACAGTAACCGGGTTGAACCACGAAGGGTTAAACATGGGGGTACAAAGAACAAACCATTGGAACTTATACAAACAACATGAAAGCATGGAACAAATACATACATGGAACTGAGAAAACTAAAATCACACCACTACGAACGTGCACAAATATTTCTTCTGTTTTTCTAAGGGCAGCTAGCATAACCCTGGTGATGTATGAAGCATAAAAAATAAACAAACTTGGCATCAGCCATCATCTTCTGAGCGCCTCCCCTTTGAAAAAAGAAGAAATTATTAACAAACTAAGTTAATTTTAGGGGCGGTGTTGTTTGTAAGCTGACAAGTCTGTCAAAAATGTAAATTCTGACAATTTTCCTACAATGGCCAGTGACTGTATGCAGTCTAATAGTTTGATATACAGTGACTTCAGACTAATATTTTCATTCTAACCTTACTCACAACTGTGGAAATGAAATTGGAGATATTTAACCTTCTTCACAAATTTTCTAGATTTCTGTATTTCTCAGGTTTTAGAAGACTTATTCAGAGAGTTTTTCAGGTGTGATGTTACCTGATTTTTGTGATGAATTTACTCTCAATTAGGCACAGAGGATAAGAAATTTTCATTTCAGAAAAATAAGTATTTTTATAAAAAACATCTAATATTGACACATTATGTCATACACATATATTTGCTCATAAGTGTAATTCATAGTGAAATGAAGCCCATAATTGTCAGTTCTTTCTCCTCCTCCCCTGCCATTCTGTCTATCACTGGTGGTACACAGACCTGATTTTCCCTTGGATTTCCAACTTAATATTAAGAATGTTTGATTTACTTTGGTCAGTAGCACATTCATCTTCTTCCTGCGCTATTGGTCTTAGTTCAGATGAAAAATTTCTCTAAGCTAATTGAACTGCTATGTTATGAGATTGCTGGTCTCTGCAAATGTGTCATAATAATCTAATAAATTCTCATGCTTATGTTGTGTTTCACAATGTTTGTATTTTATTTCCAAATAATGAGTATTATCATGTTAGGGGTGATTGAGTGAGTGTCATTTCTTAGGATTTGTGAGTTCTTTTGTGGGCTTTACTTGCCTGACATCCTTTTTTCTTACATTATGTTCTTTATGAATGCATTTTATCAAAGCTAGAGTGCAACTTTTGGCTTAAAATGGGTGATCTTTTGCGCTTGGGAAATTATCGTCATCTGCAACACCTTTCTCCATCTCTTTCTCACTGAATTACCTATGACAACCTAGAGACAGTCATAGTTTGGTATCAAGTTTTTCTGTTATAGTATTCTATATCAAATTTTAATGTTCTAGTGTTAGTGTTAGCTTTCTAGTATGTTCTAGATGTTGTCACTGCCCACTGCTGACATTATTGTACCAAATAGTCTTCAGAGGTCTCTTTATTTCTGGAGTTGCAAAACTATTGGAGATTGTAGATGACCTGGATATTCAATAAAGCTGTTTTTGTAATTGCTTCTCTCTGTGTTCCAAGTAAAGGAAAGCAGAACACTGTTTCAGTTAGTGTTTGACTTGTAGCTTATTATTACAGCAACATCCTAGCTTTAATAGTACTGAAAAAAATTCTATCTAGTTCATGCCAGAGATATCAAAATGATGCCACAAATCTTCTCACTGCTTTTTATTACTTCCAAATGCTGCTTTGATGGTGATAGCCCAAACAACTTCCACTATTTCACACACATGAAACACGCTGTTATCACATAGGAGCCAATTTGAAGGAATTCACATGAATATCATTCTCAGATATGTGAATTTTGTTTAGATTTGCAATAAATTTTTGTGTTGTAATTAGAAACAAAGCAGTGGGTTTCTCTTTTTTTCTTTTTTTCTTTTTTTTTTTCCCTTTTCTTTTCTTTGTTTTCTCTGAAAACAAATCGAAAAACAGATAATGAGTGGCATGCTGGCAACACATTGACTAATGCAGGCCAGGACACCATTTTCTTGCTTTACAGCAACAGTGCATTGTTGCTCCTGATCACCTTTAAATATACCAGACCCTACAGGTCTTCCGCTAGAAAAATTTCCAGGGGGACAGTGCTCACTATACCTTGGTATCTGTGACTCTTCCTTCCCATGTACAAAACTTTGTATTTCTTTTTGATGACTATAGAAATGTGTAGGCGGGCTACTTCACCAGCTAGCTCGCTCCCTGGCCTCTATATAAGAGGCTTGGTGGGTCTGAACCTCAGGCTGAAGCGTGGTCAACGGCATGGAAGAAAGAGTGGACTCTTGCTTGGTTTCACCTGGTTTTATTCCTCCCGGTAACCTTCATGTGCAGATGGACAGTGCAGGGAGGGGAGGGTCAGGGCAAAAGCCCCAGAGTGAGAGCACCGGCAGCCCCTCTGTCCTCACCTTAAGAACAGGGGATGTACCTTGAGCAGGGGAGAACTTCGCACCAATCTCAGGGGAGGGGGGGTGTGACCCAGAATGGGGGAATTTTACACAACAATGAAGGAAGGTGGTACTGGGGTAGCTTGTCAAATCCTAGGGCTTTTTCCCCAGAATCTTCCAGATCTTACAAGGTGATTGACAAGGTCTATCACAAGGGAAAGACCATTGGGGGTTTTAGGATAGGGGGGTAGGAACAAACCTTTACAAACATATAACAACATATACAGAACATTAGAAAACCCAAAATGTACACTGCTACAGATGACCTTCATCAGCTTCCCATCAGCCCATTTCTTTTGCCTTTTGATGATGCTCTGGGTGGCAGCACAACCCACCAGAGCATCAGCCACTTCTCCCATTTTATGTCATCAGCAGACTTGCTGGAAATGCACTCTGTGCCATCATCTGGCTCATTAATGAACATGCTGAGCAGGACTGGACCCGGTATTGTCCCATGTGTTGCACTGCTGGTTACTGGCCTCCAGCCAGACTCTGTGCCACTGAGCACCACCCTCTGGGCCTGGCCACTCAACCAGTTTTCAGTCCAGTTCACTGTCTGCTCATTGAGCCCATACATCAACTTGTCTATTGAGGACCTCAGGAGAGACAAGGTGAAGGGCTTTATTTTACATTGGTCAAGCATATCTTGCCCTTGGTGATTCTGTGCTTGCTACTCATGATGATTTTCTCATCAGGTTTTCAGGATTAACCACTCATGGGTTTTGCTTCCTCAGTGTTTTCTGAGGACTGTTATGGCTTAAGGCTATAAGATGTACCTTGCTGCATGCCCTATATGCCATTGGCCTTTCCCCTCCAATATCTTATTTTCAAGACTGGCAAAAGGAGAGGGGATTTAGGGTGACCACAGAAACCTGATGATCTTTGCCGTCTAGTACCCCAGACTCTGGAATTGCTCTAATAAGGACAGTAGAGCATTCTTCCTTTTTTAGTAGACATGTAAAAACTCAATCAAATTTTGTTTATCCCTCTATTTGACAACTTCCCAAATGCCATCCAGAGTATAGGTAAAAAAGTCATTCAAACAACAATGATATCTCCATGATGAAACTCTGTTGCTACAACCAAATAACAGAAAATATTGCCTGTTACTTGTGTGAGACAGAGTTTGGAATTTTTCTGATGGCTTCCAGCTATGCAAAGAGCCATTACAGCATGAAAATTACCCTCAAATAAAAGTATCTCTAAAAGAGAGAAATCAACACCAATATGTGGTTTAAGATTAGCTCTTCTGTATCTGAGAGAGACAGTATCTTACTGAGAGTCTAGGTATCAATACTGATATGACAACATTTTTGCCTAGCACAGATGATTTTCTGGAAATTCAAGTAATTGAAATAGAAGAGAAAATTAAGTTTGTGGATTAAGTGCAAAAGGTGAAGATTGAATATATCTGTTTTGTTATTTTCTCTATTAAAACAAAACAAACAAAACAAAACCCAATGCTTTTCTTCATGCTGTTCATCTTTGTCATTACTTTCTTTCACACATTTGGGGCATTTTTTCTTTCATTACAAAGTTCAAGGATAGAATATAATAAGAACATTGTTCTCTTATTAGTAGAGTCATGATGCGAAATTGGTCAATTCAATTTCTACCAACGTAAGCTCAGCATTTAACTGTGAATTTAAGCAACTGAGATTTCTTTCTCCTTATATCACAGGTGACAGAAGAATTCAGTTGAAGTAATAGATTCTTTTTATTTTATCAAAATCCATCTGTTTAAACTTTTATCTATAACACCTTTTTTTTAAAAAAAAGCATCGGAATATTGTAAAATATGGTGAAAAAGGGAAAACACTACATTTGAAATGGTAGGTTCTTCCTAAAACTTTAATACCCAGTGGGGAATAAGTCAATTAATTAGTACACACATTGAAAAATAAATCAGCAATGAGACTAAAAACAGGGAATCTTTATTATATGAAAATTATAAAATAAAATGTTTTCCTCAGCAGTTTACAATTCATATGATACTACTGATTGTATCCAGCATAAAAGTTGTAATTAAAAAGCTTATTCCTGAAATTATTTATTCATTGAGTCACTAGTTCAAATTATGTTTGAAATAATTTGTTGTCTTTTAGAAATGAAATAAAATTAAAATGTTGATTATTTATATGCAATTTTTCTCCTAACATTACAAAATAATTTCCTTTCCATATTCTGCTATATTACTTAACTTAAAAATGTGTATTTTGAAAAAATATTTGGGGATATATTTGAAAATATTACTAGTAAAAACATGTAGTAATTTATTTGAGATATTGCTGTAAAATAATAATGGATATTCTACTGGTCAGTTGCTGAAGGTGTAAGTCATGCTTAGTAGCTTTAGTGATGTGTTTATTAATTTAGAATTCTGTATTTCTCTTGCTATGTTGGCTAGATAATATTTATGGAAAAATGATGAGAACTTTTAGCGTTCTAGTGGATATCAGCCTGTGAAATCTCTAGGTTCCCTGGAAGAACAAGTTATCTTAAATATTACTGCCTTAGTGTCTTAAGAAAGCATGGGAACTCATATTAGCTCATGTAAAAAGGGCTTTTTTTTCAGAGCAGCAAATCCTATCAACCTTTTTCATTCTTGTATCACAGAGTAAGAAGATATTTTTAGCTTTTACACATTTTTTGAAAGCACCCCACTTCCTGATGGGACCTGTTGTTTCTAAGTGTCATTGTCAACCGGTTGACTGTGTTTTACATCTTCTCTAAGTGTTCTCTGAAGGTTTTAAGGCCATGAGACTTCTGAGCACAAGCATCATTAGATCTTGAAAAAAAAACTACTGTGCTTGATATATCAGCCATAGATACATCAGCAGATTTCAACTGGACAGCAAAAACTTAGTGAGCAGAACTTTGAAACACCAAAGCTTGATTATTTCAAGAGATAGATGTGAAAAATCTCTCAATGCCCAGAATCCTGTCAACAAAATCATATCCACATCCTACAGAGCCTAATATTACTGTATGTTAATGTGCCCTTGGTGAGACAGAGACATCCTACCCCTCTGTGACAGGGATAAGGTAGAGAAGAAGTTTTCTGTGAGCAGGAAAAGCATTTCAGACAGGAATTGAGATGGATAATTTCAAAAAATTGGGTTATGATCAGCAAATATTTCACAGAAACTATTGCTTGGATACCAAAGAACTTAGTGAGACTGAGATAAATAAATGAGCATATTAAACCCCCTTTTTGTTTTTTTTAACCAAATTTAATGAAATTAAATCCTAATACTCCTAACACTCATCTTCCTTTTTTTTTTTTTAATTATCCACAAGTCTCATATGAACAGTGAACTCTTAAGTCTCATGATCTTTAAATGTACCTTGTACATAGTACGTGAGGGTAAAGTTAGAACCCAAGCAAATGAAATTGAGTGGCAATAATGTTAAATTTATTAGACAAAGTCGATAACGGATTTTTAAATTCAAATCAAAGTTGTGCAATTCACCAGACTTGATGGCTTGCAATATTATTGTACACTCAAAATATTACCCCATTTGAATGGGTAAGATACCTTTAAAATGAGACAGTGATTTCTACAGAAAATGTAGCAGAATATTACTTTTTTGATTCTTCTTGGGGTTCTTTTGCTTTTTTAAATTTTTGTAATGTTATAATTGCAACCTTTGCAGATAACTTGAAGGCTTTTTAGACATTTAATCTTTTTTCTTTTCTTTTTTTCCCCCATGTAACTGCATTAGATAGCAAGCTTTCAAAGAGAACAACTCTATGCAATTAAGGTGCAGCATGAGATAGAAATCTCATTAGCTATTACCCATAGTGAGACGCTGACGGAAGTTTATTCTACATTAGCTAAGCTAAACAGTAAGCTAACATTTATCATCATTTCCCTGTGGTTCACACTATTTATAACACTCAGGATGAATTAATATTGTGATGTAAGTGGTGCCAGAAAATAAAGCAATTTATATTGAAAATCAGAAGCACAGAAGAAAAAAAGTTTTTAAACTGGAGAGGATCTGTTTTTAAAATAATTATACATGAATGGAATTTTAATGGAATACCTTCCTATCAAAACAGAGTATTTTCTCAATGAAAATAGTAGGCAAACTTGCATAATCCTGGAATATTGTATTCTATACTCAATAATCCATGTTTTTAAAAGATAGCCTTCTTGGCACACTTTTTCTAATTAACTCTTATACAAGAGCCTAATTTGTCATAGAAGTTCAGACAATGATATGACTCCAAATTAATCATATGAGCTGGAGGGACCCACAAAGATCACGTCCAGCTCCTGGCCCTGCACAGGACCACTGTGGTAATCAAACCACATGCTTGGTTGCATTGCCTCAACCAGGAAACTTTTCCCTTGCTGGTACAAGAAAGGTGAGTCCTGGAAAAAAAAATTAGCCTGATTCAGCAACTTAGGCATAGGCATATGCATAGGCATCTAGTACCATTTCTAAACGACCCTGACGCCTCAGACACTTGTTCATACAGGTCTGTCAAGCCTTGGAGGAACCCCATGTCTGAAGCAGTTTTTGGGCCACACCTCAAGGCAAATAAAATGACATCAGAGTCCGTATTGTTGCTCCAGTCTGAGGACATGTTAAGAAAGAATATCAGAATTAATGCATGTCCTCCTTACAGGATAGCTCTCAGCACCACTGCAATGATTAATCTCAACATGCAGCAGCAGATGTCTTCAAAGAAGAAATAGAGAGACTCTTTTCTTTCTGCAGAGTGGAACAGAGACTACCAATTTAAACAACTAGCTGCAATTTTTTCCGTTTTTTTCTCCCTGTCAGGTACCATTTGCTCTTTCAATTCTCAGCATGCATGCCCTTTACTTTTTCTAGCTGTGTGTGAGGACAAAACTTTAAGTTTTCCAGAAAGTAGGCATGATTTTGGTCTCTGTAGGATTTTTGTCCATCCTCCATCTTCCTTCCTGTACTTACTGGAAAGTGCATAGTTTGGGCTTTTTTTTTTTACTTTTTCATAGAAGAAAGTGCTATGAACAACACAGTTCAAGGCCAGAGCCCCAGAGAATAAACTTTTACAATACCTTAAATGTCACCATGTATAATCTGCAAGATCTTCATTGTTTCCTTTCATCTGCTTTTGCAGGCATGTTGCTTTACGCAGGAGAGAAAGCTTATTAATAATGATATACAAGAAATTAAATGAGACAAGAAAATAAATGAGTATTTACCAATGAGGGAGGAGAACAGCACAATCCTTACTAATTGGTTATGATTTAAGTTTAATAAGCCATTCAAATAACTGCATGCCTTGGATTTGCCTTGTCAGCTGAGCTCTAGAAGTTGAGTGGATCTTCAATTCCCAGGATGGACTAACACTTAAAATGCAGTAGAATTGCTTGAAAATGTATAAACTTATTTATTGGAATATAAGTGCAACAGGACAAATGAGCTATTACAAAGTACACTGAATGCATGGACAGATTATAGTTATTTTAACTTTGAAAGAATATGATGCTAAGCCTGTCAGTCCCTTAAATAGTTGGAGTGAAATAAGTATGTCTGTGCTATACACCTTCTCAATAGTCTACAATAATCCTCCCACTCTCCTATTTCGTCTTAAATCTGCAACTTAAGTTGTAAGTGAGAATATGAGTAATACCACCAAGAAATGGGAGAAATTAGTTTTCATTTTCTCTGTCTTCATAAGCTGGAAGCTCTTTCTGAACCAGCATGTGCCCTGTATGCAGCTTTACTTTTCAATATGCACAAACCACAATGTCTCATTGACTACTGTGAGTTTGAGAAATCTCATATTAGTCACCCTAACTGGGAGAAAGGTTTTCTAGCTTACAGAAATGCACCAATATTATTGTCTAGACAAATATTTTACAAATATCACATTAGAACTGATATGCTTTAATCTATGAGGTCATGATACATATTTTAAAAAAAACCAAAAAAAACAAGAAAACCAATTAACAGGAGATCAGAGGTCTCCTCTCTGAATAATATTTTGTGGATTACTGTCTGTGGGTGTTAAGAAATAGGATTCCAGCCAGTGCAGCAAAGAGCAAGAATTGTTACCATAATCTCTTAACAATAAATACTATCTTAACGTGTTCCAGAATTAGAGTTCTTTCTGTTTCTCATAACTGACTCATAATTGGTTTCAAATCTATCATAAGGCCAAGATCCACGTTTGCCTTTAAAAACAAAATAAATTCTATTGAGCTAGCCCTCATTAACACCTTAGTTTTGATATAACCATTGAATTTCTCTATATTCTCTGATTGAAATTCTCTGGATGTGAACTCATTCATAGTAGACACTGAAACAATTAGTTTTGTGGATATTGAAAAATAATGAAACTTCAAATTCTCTGAATTTAAATTTGTTGAATTCTGCAGGAATTTGTCAAATCATATTATAGTATTGAACTATCCTTGAAAATGTCTTCTGAAAATGTAATTCAAAATCTCTTCTACTATGATGTAATCAATTCAGGAAGGACATTGAAGTGCTGAAACATGTCCAGAGACGGGCAAAGGAGCTGGTGAAGGGTCCGGAGCACAAATCCTGTGAGGAGTGGCTGTGGGAGAAAATTGACCTTACGACTCCCTACAACTACCTGAAATGTTGTAGCTGGGTGGGGGTCAGTCTCTTCTCCCAGGCAACCAGTGATGGGGCAAGAAGATGTTGTTTTCAACTGAACCAGGGGAGATTTAGGTTGTATTTTAGGAAGAATTTCTTCTTCCCAGAAGGCATGATTATATATTAGAGTGGCTTGCCCAGGGAGGTGATGGAGGGGTTTAAAGAAACACTGAATGTGACACTCAGTGGCACTCACTTGACAGGGTGGTGTTGGTCGTTGGTTGGACTCGATGATCTCAGAAGTCTTTTCCAACTTAATTGGTTCTGTGATGCTGTGAATCTCTTTACATACTTCATCCATTCCAACTATTAATGAGAACAAGGCAGGGGTAGGGAGATTCATGAGGAATGACACTCGAAACACCTTCCCAGGATAGGTAAGCCGTTAATAATCACTTCTCCAGAGTAAATTTTAAGTGGGTGATTCTATCTTAACTGCGTTTTCTTAGCTTGCTTATAAGAATGTCATGTGTGGCTGTGTCAAAAAAACCATAATAAAGCCAAGCTGTACCTAACCTGCTTCTTTATTCACTTGCCCTGTTAGACTGTCAGGGAGAGAAATTAGATTAGTTTGACATGATCAGTTCTTGACAAACTCATGCTGTCCTTTTTTATCACCCTATCATCTTTGAGGTACTTATAAATTGATTTCTTAATATTTTTTTTACAGAATCCTGCCAGAAATTGGAGCTAGATGAACATAACTGTAATGCTCTGGGTTCTTTTTTTTTCCTTTTTCTTATTTTTATTCAACATGTTTTTTAAGGTTCAGTGTTAAGCTTATTCCTATTAGACCTCTGGATACCAGAAAAATATTATTTTACAGGAGTCTAGATATTTTTAAAAATTAATTCCTTATGTAAAAAGATAAATTTAAGATGAATTTAGTCAAGAAGAACAAATTGAATTTTCTCATTCTACTTTATAAAACTTAGTGTGCTCTTTTTTTATTTTCTGTATAAAAATTCATTCATTTTATTTCTTTGTATGTATAGTTTAAATAGGGGGGGTATTTATTTGGGTTTTTTTAAAACAAAGAAGCTAGCACTTGTTTTGATCTTTACTTAATTCAAAATTTGTTATGTACTCTTGCTTCTTTTTTTTTATTATTTTTACTTTCCTTCTCCTGAGGCTCTTCTGTTCTTTCCCAATGGAAAGTCTGTTTTGCACCTCAGTTTGCCTGATTTTATCCTTTTTCCCCCCTTTCTTATAAATCTACCTTTGTTTCCATTTTTTTACTTATTTATCTAATATTTATTTTCAGTCGTTGAAGAATTTCTGGTCCTGTATTGCTTTTTTTTAATAGGCTTCCTATCTTAGCTGTGGAATTTTTATTCTGCCATTATGAGTATATTCTCAGCTTTTCCATTACTGCCACATCCCTTGCATTTCTTCATACATTACACTCTCTCTCTGAAGCACCTTGTCTCAGCTTGCTAAGTTGCCCGTGTTGGATTTTCTGAATTGTATTATCTTTACTCTTCTTCTTTTCTTCTACTATCAATTCCTCAGAGAATTAATCAGCACTCACCTTTAAGTACTTTTTATTCAACTCACGTTTTATCTTCAGTTTCTGAGTCAGTATTTCTGTATGGGTTAGAACAAATTCTAAAATAGAATTTCCCCACCAGCTTTACAAAGCAAAAGGAAGTTTTAATAGAATACGGCTGTGACCAAGAAATCTGAAATTGTTAGTGCTGTCTTTTACTGCAGTACATTTGTTCCCTGTTCATTAGTATCTGGCTGAGTCTAAACTTTCAGCTGAGAGATGTGAGAGCAGCCAAGAACTGATACTGCTTCCCTTATTACCCTGTGTGTTATGACGCCTTCTGATCAGACCATGGCAGTACATGGTGAATTGTCAATATCCCCATGGGAAAACAGCAGGAAAACTGTCAGGCATTTGGGTGAGACTCTCACACCTATATGTAAGCCCAGATTTTGTCCCTGGAAAGGAATCAGTGCAATACTTTTTCCCTCATAAAAAATCTTCTGAAAGCCAAGACACTTTGTGTTCTATTCTGGCAAATATGAGCTGTTAGACTTCTTAGATTGGAATTCAAGTAAACTTTTCTCCATTGATTTTTCTGTAACAATTGCCAAGCAGTGCATATTAGCAAAAAGGTAAAATTTCAGCATTAGTCTGACTGTTCTATTTTGGATCTAAAACCGGATGACACTTGTTCAGTTTCTATGTATATTCACCAGAGATTTGGTGAAAGAAGGTCAGATTACCACAGGATAAAACAGATGTTTTCCATACGGTGGCAAAATCTGATTAGAGAAACTCAAAAGATTTGCCATCAATGAACCCCAAATGGTAATATAAACCCTTTTTTTGGATCTGCCTCTTCACCCATCTATAAAGTGTAAGCATAGTTCTATATGGGAACAGTGTAGTTTGCTGTTACATATCCTAATGTTACGTTTCAAGAGAATAATTTTGTAAATTCATATGAAGATTTCAGTAAGTCAGTTGAGATTTGTACTTTGAGACAGACTGCTTTAGAATGAACACACAGCTATTATCTTTCACATGTCTGTGGTAAAGTTAAAAAAATATTACAGATGTAAGTGGAATGAACAGGGAATCAATTGAAAGGCCACAGAAATGATTTCATTGCCTGAGTCTAACTATATTAATTATGGACAAATGCAAAATTCAAAAAGTGTCATTTTGAATAATCAAATGAAGTCTGGGTGGTTTTTTTTTAAAAAAAAAACAGGTAAGATAGTTAGCATGTGTACTTTTTAAGGAGTTAGTTATTAAGTCAGAGTTCAAGACACAACTGTCATTTGGTGACTACTTCAAATTTTTATTTGTTTCTTCATTACTTATAGATCCATAAATTTATTTAATGTAACCAAATTTATTAAAAAGGAGCTATTTTCAACTTGCTATAAACACAACTATGTGGCTGCTTGTACCCCATTTATGTCTATCAGTTTATAGATTTTTGTGAGTTTAGTAGTACAGGCCTTACTTTAAAACTGCAAATCAAAGATTAATGACTCCAAATCTTCCTTTAAGATATGTTCACAAAGACAAGTCTTTGAGAGAGACAGCCCTTATGAGAGAACATAGAAAGAATAGACTCATGTCCATATTCTCACAAATGTGTTCTTGCACTTTTATGTTAATTTCAACTAATGTGACAGAAAGCTTGTGCATTTTACTATAAAGAGAAAACAATCCTCAAAATGCTCCTAATTTACAAGTAATATGTCTATAAGTGTATTTATGTGGATGCAAGATTAAGGTAAAATGGTTTGTGAATCTTGCTTATCTATTTGTCTTACATATCAGGCTAGACAAATAACATTGTATTTATTTGCTCGTAACACACAGTCTGTGGTTTTAGATTTTCCAGACTCTGCAAAATATGACGTATTTCTTTCATCAAGTCAACAACTGATTTTAAAAAATAACAAGGAAAAAAAAGACCACACAGAAATCAAAGAAAAAAAATGAAATCTGTAAGAAATGTCTAAAGATTGTAAGTACTGAAAACAGACAGTTTCCAGAGAGATCAAGTCTCCCTTATATGGTTGAAATAGACCTAAAAATTCAGTCTCTCTTTTGCTGTCAAAGGGGTTGAATCGAACACAAAGAGAGTCCTATTGGTTAATGTAATACATCATATATTCTGTATCAAAACCAGAACCTTTACAACTTACAATTCGACAGTAATCAGCATGTCTGTGTTCTAGTGACTAACAGCATAAAGATTCAGCTGTAAATATGGATCAGCTGTATATTCTACAGTGCAGATCACTTTGTGCAAATCTCCTGCCCATGTGTAGTCTGTGTACATATTCTGGATCACAACTGCTTTATAGCCCCTCTGCTGAGAAACAAAAAGCCAATTACACAACCAAAAACTGCAACATTTTTAAGCAGATTTTATAGTAGCTTTAAATTGTTGCAGTTTATCGATGAAATCTACTTAAAAAATATACATTTCTATTATATTAATTTGGGTTTCCTTGAATGCAGAATCATGTATCTGAACTTATAATATTAATAATATTAATATATATTAATAATGTATAATAATAATGTATATGACATCATATTCTGCATAGTTTACCTGACAAACTCAGTGTCTTCTTCCAAAATAAGGTGTGGATTGCAAACTCTAACCCAAGTAGAGATATTACACGCTATTGCAAGAGGCAGCAAAATAATCTAGTAGTTACGGGATGGGTAATTTAGGTCAGGTGATTTTGCAAAGCTTAGTTACATCACCTAATAAAATTAAAAAGATTCCTTCATCCAGAGTGGAGTTAACTCTAAAAAACAGGGAGAAAAAAAAATTATACTGAAAAGCAATTAAGCTGGGATAATCTATGTGCTTCAAAACTGTTCAATTCTTATAAATTCTTACATCTACAAAGTATAAAATATTGAAAATAATTAAAAAACTTTGTTTGCTTTCTTTGTTTTCTGGTTTCTGTCTGGTATAACTTATCTGATGGAAATCCCCCAAATCCCCAATTAAAATCAAACAACATTTGTTATATAAAAATATACATATATTGTGTATATATATTTGTACATTTATTCATATTTACATGTATATGTGTGTCTATGAATATATACATTTACAAGTAACCTGATAGGGAATCTTTCTAAGAAAACAGAGTTTGGTGTTAAAACAGGCACAGACATGCTGACCCAGATTTTCTTTCTGCAAATACCTTCAAGACAGATAAAATGCACAAAAGAAAATAAACAAAAAGCTTAAAATATTTATATTTGTTTTGGCTGTACCTTTTTTTTTAAATAAGATTTTCCCAAGCAAGAACCTAGGTCAGCAGTAAAATGGGACTCCAAGAAGAGTGAGTCATTAATGTGGTTAGCTTGCTCTGTCTGAGGTGTTATCATGGTGCTGTGATTTAAATTTGCATCAAGGTTTTATGTCTTTCTCACTCCGATCCCACCACAGAGACAGCAGGCTGGGAGTACACAAGAAATTGTTAGGGGACACAGCCAGGGCAGCAGCCCCCATCTGGCCAAAGGGATAACCTCCAGCATATGAATGTGTGCTGAGAAATAAAAGCTCAGGTAAAAGTGGAGGGAGGGTGGATGTCTGTGGTTACAATGGTTGTCTTCACAAGAACAACTGTGTGTACTGAAGCCAAGCATTGCAGCAATGGCTAAACTTCTGCCTGCCGATGGGAAGTAGCAAACTAATTCCTTATTTTGTCTTGCTTGCATGAGGAACTTTTCTTCACCTATTGCACTGCCTTAATCTCGCCCCATGGGTTTTCAGCTTTTGCTCTTCCATTCCCCTCTTCAATCTCTTTGGGTGCAGTGGTCTGAGCAAGTTACCAGGTGAGTGCTCAGCTGTTGGTTGGGCTCAACCGCCCACACACAGATAGTGTGGTTACCTAGGGAGAGAGAATGAAAACATTTTTGAAATTATTTGCTCCAGGAATTACATGCTTCATGACACAATCCATCAACAAATTGAAAATCACTAAGAAGATGTCTAAGCAATTAATTTGTAATAGTATTTCATAAAACTCATAATGCACGGCTGTAATGAATTTGTGAGAAGTTTTTTCTTGAAGAAGAGACTGCTGAAGTACCTGCAAGGAGAGGGTTCATTTTACTCTCAGTTTTAACACTCTTAACATACATGCTACACTGAGCAATAGTTGTGGAAATACAGATAACATGTCAGTAAAAGATTTTTGGTTAAGGAGAAGGTGCACATCCCCAGAGAACAAATTCTGCCACGTGAGATACACATCACAGCACTCATGCATTTCTATGCATTGCTACTTTTTCTCCAGCAGCTCTCCAGATTAATAATGCAGATTCATATTCAAGAAGAAAGTGGGGAAGTCAAATTCTACTATTGTTAATCATTGAAAATCTGTTTTGATTTTTTTTCTTACTAGAATGAAGATGGAGAAGATCATAAACAACATTCAATTACATCCAAAATACATTAACTCATGGTAATTCTTAAAAGAATAAAAGGAATTGAAAATATCTTTGTGTAGCAACATTCTGCAACACAGCCATATGGCAGATTGATAGTGTTCTCATTCCTTGTACTTAGGCAGTTCACAGACATAAACCCATTATTTCTGGAAAAGTGTTTGGACAGTCTCTGTTGTATAGATTTTGGCTATCTCCTATGAGCTGTCTCAAACTGACAGCATTCTGAGGGACAATATTCAATGAATTATACTGTTGTGCTTCACTCCTCCAGTCTTAGGAAAAAAACACTTCCAGCATGGCTATAGAAAAATTGCTTTATAAAGAAAACCAGGAGGTTGCATGAGATTGTGAAGTGATATGTTTTGAATATTTTAATTTCTCTAGATCAAATCTATTAATTTTGAAATTCAACACCTTGCATTCACATGTAACATTAGGAAAATATTGGTATTTAAAAAAAGGCAAGATTAAAAATGTGATGTTAAAAATTTAAAGCTATTTAAGAAATGTGTGAGTTAAAATGATTTGGTTTTCAAATTAAATTTGACAGGTAATTATTTTCTAAGAATGATAGCTACTATAATTACTCTTATTATTTTGGAAAAAGAAAAAAAAATACCCTGGAACATAGCATGCTATTTCATTTTAAAGAAGACACTCAATATGAATTGAGTGCTATAATCCCCAAAATAGCTGGGGGAAGTTTTATATCTGAATTTGCTTTAGGAAAGTAGGTGGCTCTGCAGCAGTTGTGACTATGGAGAAATGTGTCAACATTACTCTTGAGATACATTAGTAATCAGCATTCCACATCAATGTATTGTCTCAACAGTTAATAGTTTAATAGGTAATTTATTCTCAAGAGTAAGAAAGCATGACTCCATATATTATACATATTTCTGTTATCATCATTGACACAAATTAATTTAATTACACAACTCAGATATACTATTGCAGAACATCTTTTACATCTGGCTGTGTCAAGCAAACCCATGGCAGGAATTAGATATATACATGAAATATACATTTTCTTATGGTACTTAAGAAGGAAACATTTCAAGGACGTGTAAAATAATACTTGCAATAAACTCTACCACTGTGTCTGCAATGCACAGAATAAACCCTATGTATCAAGAAATTGATGTAAAAAGACCATAAATGCCATACAGGGCTATTAAATCCTCAGGGTGAAAATCATTGGCAGTATATACTATGAAAATCCAAGAGCTTTTTACAGTATACTCAGAAAAAACAGAATTCTGCAGCTCTTACTGTGACAGAACTAATATTGCCCTCTAAATGTGTCTTTTAAAACACATTTTGGCCAAGAATATAGAAGTTTTTTTTTAACATACAGGATCTAATAAAGTGTTTTATTTAAATATACTCCTAAATCACAAATTTGTGAATATTTTGACCTATTTTCAAAAAAATGCCATATTTTGAAAATATAATGAGTATAATAATGTTCACAATTATAAGTACATAATACAAATATATTCATTATGTATTATATTCAATATAATTATAAAACATATATTTTTTCTATAATAATAAATAATTGTGGATGTGCATAAATATAAGTAAATATTTTACATAGACCAAGTAATTTTTACTTACTTGCACCACAGTGTTTCATAGGAAGTTTTCCGTGTATGGAAATATATTCCTTTAGTTTACATTTTTCATGATTTACTGTGTTATAATTTAAGCAATTCTTTAGTCCTCTAGGATCACATTTCTCCATTCAAAATATAAAACCAAAAGCAAGAGCAGGACCAAATCCCTCCTTTTACAGCTCCTTTGTCTCATTGCAAAAAAGCTGCAGGAAATTTAGATGATGTTGATTTTTCCTAAGTCTGGCCTGACTGCCAGAAAAAATTTGTTTTGATGGCATTTGTAGAGCAAGTTGCCAACAAAGGAGGCATCACTGCTCTGATGAAACTTCTTATTTAATGAAAAAATACAAAGCAAATAAATAAGCAAAATTCTAACAAACTAAAAGCATTTGATTGTGAGTACATTTTTTAAATTCAATCTATAAACTTTTGCCTACTTTAGAAATGTCTTTCTTCCTTTCTTCTCAGTGATGCTTTTCCTTTGCCTGGTTAAAAAATGTGTGCTCCATTTCCTCCTCAGCTTCATGTATTTTAGAAAAACATAAGCTAACCCCAAAGCAAGGAGTGTTACTGGTTCTGTGAAAACAGACCTTTTCACCTATTATCCCCCTGAACTCTAATTGGGAGTGACCTCCACAGCAAAGACTACAGAACTTTTAGCTGTTAACTTCATCTAAGTCAAGGATAGTGCTGTTCAGAGGCTCCAAATAGTCTCAAAACACAACAAAACTTTCAAGTTTAAAGTTTTAAGTCTGTTTCTCAGCCCTAGTCCAAGTATCACTCCAGTGAACAAGCCAGGGTATACAAATGTGCTACATATAACATTGGGCAGCTGGTCTTTATGGTATCACAGTACTGGTATCTCTTGCGTTGGTTTCTCATTAACCTGACAACCTTAGTGTCTTGTTTTGCACAATGTAGATGCATTCCTATTGAGTAACAAGCTTTAAAATAGCTATTATCCTGCCAGGAATATTGGTGATATTGGAGTCCACATAGGTGTGAAACGATGTGCATGATCTGTGGATCATCCCCAGAAGTCTGTTCTGTACTCAGATAAAACAAACAAAAAACAATATCAGAGTTATTAACAAAGTCTCTGGAACAAGTAGGAAACTTCATTGCACTGCATTATAAAACCAAAACTTCAATAATACCTTTTTTCTGATCATCCCAACTTTAATGTGCTTATCTGGATTACAAAAGCCTCAGAGTAAGTAAATCAGATGGGCAGTCTTCCAGAATCCACAAATGTTGTGATTTCTCTGTGGTTCTTTGCAATAAGGTCGTTCCTCCCATTGTGACTGCCATTATGTCACATCTAATTTCAATCTTCATTTAAAACATGAATGGTATCCATCCTGATCTCCCTCCTCCCATTTTTGGATATTAGTCTCTGTGTAGAGAAACATTAAGCAACCTGGGAGCTTTAGCTTGAAACGGTATGACTAAGGGGAGCTATGAGAAAGGCCTATAGAATCATGATTGGCATAGCGCAGATTATGAATAAGGGATGATTTTTCAGTATTTTTCATTTTAAAAAAGGGACAAGAGAATACCTAGTCATAGGAATAGTCAAAATATTTTAAATAATGCATGATTAAATTATGGATCCTGCTTCCAGAGTATTGCAATGTTTAAGATTGATAGATTAGAAAAGAAAATTGATAGAAAGGAGTTATATTAATGTTGGTTAAATATGGTTATCTGAACTCAATCTCTCAGAGATATGCTGAACAAAATCCAGTTCTGATGTTACATTCAGAGATGCTTAAATATGATCTCTACTGTAGAGTATTTATTAACAGTATGTTTCCCAAGGGTGTTTCAGCTAAATGTAGTACAGAATAAGGTAAATTTCAAAGGAACCAGCCTAACACAAGCTCCAATATAATTTGTATATGCAAAACAACAGACCTGCTTATTTTCAAAGAATTACAATACGTCTAGGTTTTAAATAAGAAACTCCATTTTAGTTTAGTTTTTCTTTCTTTAAAATTTTTCTCTTGTTTTATTTTTTTTAATTTTTAATTTTCTTTTTGGTAGAATACACTGCCTTACTTCCCTTTGTACAGTTTTTGCCTGTAATGCATTTTAGGTTTGCTACTTTTCCTATTAACAACAATGAATATTTTCTGTTACATTCAATGGCTTTGTATCAAGAACTTACTAAGAGTGTAAGAATTTTTTTTAATTATTTATTTTGTTTTCAGAATCCCAGAATCATGAGATGATCATTCAGTTCTTATCTGCTACTACTGATAATTTTGGGTTATTCATCAATCAATGAATAAATCATGTCTCTGAAAGCAGAAAAAGTAATATGTGGTACTTGGCATGCACCTAAGGCAGAAACAGATATAGTCATGCATTCAGTACGTAAACTAAATAGAAAATATATGCAAACATTAATTTAAGGACCCTGTCTAATGTTTATTCAACTGTAAAAATATTTGTCATTGAGAAATAATAAAAAAAAAAGAGAAGGAAAAAATGTTTAAATATTAATTACACACTGAATGGAATGTAGAGAGATGGAAACTGGTTGCTTAGTAAATCATACATTAATTTTCCAGAAAGGCTTTATACATACCAATGAAATAGTAATAGCCATGACAAAGGTAGGTATTTTAGAGATTATTTTTTCAGTCTCACCTCACAGTAGTAATAACAACCTTCAGGCATTTCTAAGATGCTTATCATCCTGATATGCATGTACTTGTTATCCGACCTTGTCATAAAGCATTTACAAGTGTGTAGAAAAGAATAAAATCATCAGAACAGTTTCCTGATAATAAGGACTAGCTGCATCTATTTCCTTCCTTGTGATCTGTGAGCCCCAGGAAACACCTTGTTACTCAATTGCTATTGTTTAATTTGCAAATGAATTTTCTCTATCCTGCCTCCCACCATGACCCTGATGTATTAGAGGGGCAGTTGTTAGATCAGGTGGTTAAATTTAATTTTAATGGAGACATAAGAAAGATCCCAGATTTGTCCCTGGACAATTAGTCTCAGATCATGATCTACCCTCTCTACCAGACCCACAAACACATCCTGACCTGCTTCTGGGTCTTATATAGCTTGTAGGTACAGGACTCTTCCTTTCTATCTCAATTTTCCCACTTGTTCAACAGATTTTCTCATCTGAAGCAGAGACTAGGTCCAGGAGTTACAACTGTACATGATTTAGTACAGGGACTTTAGCAGAAAAAAAAAATCTCTTCTGTGATATTGTCTCGGGTTATGTAACCAAAAAAATGTTTATTCTATTTCATCTGTTGAAATCCAGTTGGGGAGGTATTTTTTCTTTTCTGTTGTAACTCCAGGAGAGAGGGGCTGACTGCCTTTCTGATAACAAGCCAGCTGTTAAAACAGGGTGGGGCATTGTTTCTTATCTCTGTTCACCCTCCCATTACCTCCATGGTGATATCTTCTGTTAATGGACCATTGAAGCTTATGATGTGACACCAATGACATGACACAATACATCATCCAATTGTGAGATGCTCTATCCAGGGAGGAGGGGCCAAGCCATTTTCACCCAGATAAAAAGGAGCCACAAGTGTCACCAGACACCCAGAGTTCCCACGGAACTCCTGAAGGAAGACTGGAGCCAACTCCGGACCCTTTTCCCTACAGGACCATCTCTACTTCCAACAGGAGCACAAATGCCACTCCGGGAGGGCTTACTTTTGGACTGTTTCCAGCACCCTGACCAACAGGGCATCAGGTTGTATTCTGACTCTGTCAGTGGTCTTTTGTATTATTGCTTTTATTTTATTTTACTTCTTTTTTTCTTATTTTTCTTCCTATTAAATTATATTTCTGACTTGGAGTCTCTCACTGGTTTTGCTTTCAGACCACTCCAGATATGCACTGGTATGTTTCTGTTCAACTGGTGTTTCGTGTCCACAGAGGTGCCAAGCAGGCAGTGATGCTGTGCCAGTGCCTGGGATCCATGAAAACAAGTTCTTGCGAACACGGGCAGTGTGGGGTGTGTTGTACGTGTGACCTTCTGCCTCTGCCAGCCCTAGAGGAGGAGGGGACGTGTCCCTGTGTGCCTGTGTCTGGGGTGAGTCCTGAATGGGGGAGGGCAGAGCATTGCCTGTGACTCCCCTGTGGCTCTGTCTGTGGCCCTCTGTGTCCTCTGTGTGTGTGAGATACACATTCAGCCTCACTGCTGGTTGACCTTACAACCAGGAGAGTATCAGCGACGTCCATTGGCCTTGGATGGAGACCTCGAGGCCTCAGGGCGGGACACAGGGGCAGGAGAAATCGCAAGAACCAGAGCTGCTGAAGGTCGCAGATGCTTCTAGCATCTATTAACACAAATTGAAAATACACCATTTATATGTGTTATTACCTTATCCTGGACTGACATATACTGTGTGTTAATATCATATTTTTTAAAATTTGTTATATGTTTGCTGATTGCACCCAGAAGTTGCAGGATATGCATACACATATTGAAAACTTCAGAAAACATTCTATGCCAAACTATATTTTTATATATAGATAGATATATATGCAATGATAGATTGCAAACCAAAATATCTTTTTTTAGATTGTACTTAATGGAAAATTCCATTTGAACTGATCACAGGATTTTTATTACACAATAATTTGATGAGGAAAGGCAATGTTATCTGTCTTACAGAGAGTTAAAAGAGAGATTATAAATCATGACTTTCTTCTCCTTTCTACTGTTAACAATTTCAATGTTAATATTCCTTTTCTCTTTTTTTTTTTTTGTTCATCTGAAATATACTCTTATCATTCCACAGTCCAAACCAGATAGTTTTATGGTCTGTTTGTTAACTGAAATCAAATATTTTTTGTATAAAGCTAATCTGTAGCATTGATACTCATCTCCACAAGGCTTTTATATTTCTTTGTGGGACTTTGCTAAGTACCAATCACTTTCTCTACCAGTCAACTATTTATTGCTACAAGTCTAAAATTTTAGAAAATCGATTTGACTACTTTACTACAGTAGGCTAATTGAGTTATATTAGGTTCAATCTAAAGAGATTAAAATAATTTATCTCTTTCTCTTCTGTCTGCGTAAGCAATTGATACAGACACTTTTATATTGATAAAACTTGACACATGACTCTTTCAAAACTCAAATGATTTAACATGATAAGCAGTGTTCATTATCTGAAAATGCTATTTCTAAGTATAGAATGACATTTTGCATAAATAAACTTGAAAATTAAATTGTAATAATCTACCCACTCCTAGATTTGCTTAGCTAGTTTCAGAGGTAAATCACATAGAATGCTTGTGAAGAAAATAGCATTTTACTTTCTGCGGTGACAAACATTTGCCAGACACTGGTGTTGAATTCACACAATCATGGGAAGCAGAACTAAGGACTATTCCTGATTTGTACGTGAAGGACAGTGACCTGCTGTAGCTGCACTGGTTATCATGAATTGCATCCTTCCCAAGAGGAACCCTCTTGATACATACCAATGCTATTAAAATGTTGTTTGCAAAGGGCATATTTCTCTGCCAGCACAACACTTGCATCCTTCACCTTTCTAAATTCCTATCCAGCTCTTTACATGAGTCCAGATAAACTTCATCTAATGTAATTGATTTTATGTTACAAGCACATCCATGAATGGACTTATATAAATAACCTTAAGATAAATATAATAACTAGTGATTTAATTTTTCAGTTTTGATTTGTAACTTGAAAATCTGTCTATACTTACTCTGAAATATGTAGACTTATGTTTTGTGGTGCCTGTAAGATTGATTTTACCTGAATCTAAAATAGTCTTCTTTTTTTCCCTTTATCGGGTGAAATTTGTTTCACCTTTTAAGGGAAAATTAAGCAATGAATCTTAGGGAAGCATTTCAATTCTGTTTATCATCAGTGGAGGGATACTGGCAAGCAGAAATGGCAATTAATCATACCCATATATATATTTTTATTTGAGAAATGATCCACTTGGAATTATACGATATTTACTATGTTGCAATCACTCGTACACAGGTTCTTATCCAGGTACTTGTGTTTACCTCATTACAAATATGGCATGGTAAAATGTATAAGGTTATTTAGCCATCAGTGAAAGAGAAACTGGTTACCTCAAGCTGCTTTGCTGTGTGTGTTTTACCCCTGCTGGCAGTGCCAAATCCTTTACAACATATCAAAACTATCCATTACTCTCATGTAGTTCCTTAGGCACAGAACTGCAAAAAAAACCTGCCCGAAGATTCAACCCTGAAGAGCTGTGAAAACTTGAGGAAAATAAAGAAAATTAGGCTTTTGTTTAGAATGTTTTTCTCTTGTACTCTGAAAATGAATAGAGTCATTTTACAGTTCTCTTGCATGTGGGTAAATGCAATAACTGTTGTGACTGGTGACTGCTCATTTTGGTGTTCAAATCAGTATCTGTCTGAAAATATTTCACTGTGTTGTAAATCATTTTTTCAAGCAGTGTAGATCCCTAATTTCCTTTGGAAAAGAATCAGCCAATATGTTATTCAGGACACACCTGGAGGGCAATTTGCTTGACTCAAGTTTTGTGAAACAGAAATGACACAACGTTAATTTGCTTTTAAACTCCTTGTCATGTATAGGAATTAAATAAGCAATTGGATGAGACCAAACTAAATGCATTGAGATATCAGCCATGCAGTCCGTTTATTTTGCCTGATTGTGATGGAAAAGTCTTTTATATCAGCAGTTAACATGTTCATATTTTCCACACTGGTTCTTTTCAGAAAACCCAGTGACAAATTCTTTGCAAATTTACATTCCACTTACATTTGAAGAAAATATATCCCTGCAATTACCTTTAAATGTTTCTCATTTTTTTTATCTCTGTATTGTAAATGTTTTTACTACTTTACATCATGACTTTGGCTATATGAAGCATTGGAGGAATATGCAGTTCTATAGACAGGTATATTTGCAGATAAAGCCCATAAGAACACTCAGGCTCAGGATCTGATTAATTTATGTGTTTACAAACATCCATATTCAAATATTAATATGCAATTTATACTATTAATTTATTAATTGATCAATTAATACATTGCAGCTGTTTCCATAAGTAGGATCTCAGTCTCTATCTTAAGTAATGTTACCAACGGCTGTAATCATAATATTTAATTTACCTTTTGGTTCACCTTACCTCAGTTGATTCAGGTATTTGAAACAACCTCTGGAATCCCATCTTTTATCATAGGAGATTTCAGTGCAGAAGTTAGTAATTAAATTTAACTAGGCTGCTCCCATACCAGATTATCTTTGACAAGCTACTATCTCAACGCTACAGGATTTTGACTACCGTCACCAGCAGATCCAGGCCAAGACCTCCTCCCACACAACCTGGTGCCTGGAGACTTGTAGGCTCTGGTCAGACCAGAGGAGGTGGCTGCTGTTATCACTTCAACCAGTGGTGAGTTTCACCCAAACATATATAGGACACAAACACAGATGGTCACACAGAGAGCCACACACGAGGCACAGGCCCCAGCAGCCCCCCCATTCAGGACTCACCCCAGACACAGGCACACAGGGACACGTACCCTCCTCCTCTAGGGCTAGCAGAGGCAGAAGGTGACAAGTACAGCACACGCCCCACACTCCCTGGGTTCACAAGTACAAACACCCTGGCAGATCCCCTGAACACCAGCATGGTCCCTCTGCCTGCCAACAGCCCCGTTGAGGTCCTGGCCCTCCTTACTCATCCCATGGGGCCCTGACTCATGGCCTCACTGGTTACCTACTACACACACACAGAACTCACACACTTGTCCCCCAGGCACCCTGTCTGTGGGTGCTCCTGAATACCTGCAGAGCCCCTCCACCTGCCTGATAGCCCTGCTCACACCCAAGGCCCCCACTGATCTCAGCTTGGACTTTGCCAATAACTCCACACTCACATCCCATGCAGACCCAGCTTGGGGGCAGGGGTAGACATTTGCCCCCAGAAGCTAGCACCTGGGAAGCATGCTGTAACTCACAGTCCCAACCCAGCTGCTCCTGCTAAGCCACTCACACTCCTCGCTCACACCCACCTCAGTAGCTGGTTGCGGCACACACACCACACCCACCTCAGCAGCTGGAGGTTTATGACCCCACTGACTCCAGCAGTTGACACCACAGGCCAAGGGCATCCACGGTCTGACCAGGGTATCTGTCTGCACAGGTTGGCACCCAGCCACCTCTTACCAGTCCCCCCAGCACCTGGCACTGACACACATGAGATAGGCTGTGAGATTGCTCAGAGAATTTGTTAAAAGAAGATTTAATAAGAGAAAAAATAGACTGAAGTGTTGAGGCACAGGGCTCTGCTGCATAAGCATGCTGACCAGCCCTGTCTAATACCTGATTTGCTCCTTCTGCACTGCTTTCCTTGTATTCATTTCTCCTCAGCCTTCTTCCCTCAAACTTTCTTTAATACATTTTGCATAGTTACGCAATCTATCTCTCAATCCTAGTTGCTCATATTCCTTCTCTTTCTCCCCTTTGTACCAGTTACTATGGTCAGGTTGGCCTCCTTCAAAGCTGTGCCTGTAGTTACTTAATGACTTTTCAATTAATGATGGGAGATCTTGGGAGACTTTGCCTCCATTAGACTTTGTCTACTCTCTGTCTTTGTGTTGTTTATCACTTCCTCCATTACTTATTATCATGGAAAATGTCCTATATCAGATAACCTGAATGAAGCTGATGCTCAAACATTCTTACACACTTACAGCATGAGTTAAATATTTTATTCCAGGCAGAAAAAATCTATCCCTAAACATAGAAAAAGAATCCTATACCATCAAGCATATATGTATTTCTGAAATATTTTGCCACACGTATCATGGAGCAATATATTTCCCATTATCCAGATCAGTAGTTACATGCTGCTTCTGTCAGTAACACTCTGTTTATACAACTTGAGAAAATGTTATAGAATACATCCTAAAGCAGAAAATGATAAGTCAATATACTTCACCTATTGTTTCATATAAGGTCACTTTGACTTTCTCATTATAGTAGGTTGGTGGTTAACTTAATGGCTCTGAAAATGAGTAACTTTATTACAGCTGCAGTATAAGACCTGTCAGATTAAATTTGTAATTATACTGTGTCAAAAACATTTAGGAAATAATTACTTTAAAATATGTATATTTATATACTAGAAACATACTTTATATACTAGAAACATACATTATGCTATATTTCTTATTATTACATATTTTACTGAACTTTCTGATTGAAATTTTTTTAAGTTGAAGAAAATGTGTAGAAGTAGTCCTTCTGGTTACACATTGTACCAGCCTTTAGTAGGACAATGTAAACTGCTGTAACTTAATGCAATTTAACATTTGACATAGTGCTGTATCACTAAAAAGTAGTCTAAGTGTAATGTAGTGTAAAGTTACCAGCAATCTGCAGGCAAAACCAGGCAGTAAATAATCACACATGCCCCAGTCCTGCCAGAAGATAAACCACTTAATATTATAGACTACATCTTCTGGTTGAACCCCATTGAATAAACCTGGCTACACCCTCTGCATATTTAAAAAAACGCTCAAGAGGATTATTAAATAGCATTAAGTTTTATGCAGATTTACAGTTACTCACACAAAACTAAGAATTTAACAGCACACCAGTATGCTTGGTTTCTCTGAGGCAGACATATCTAGCACAGCGGCGGGTTTTACACCTGGTTAAAATGGTGTCTTAATATATCTGACCAGTTCTTATTTGCACAGTCATTGGTTCAGTAGTTAATTTTTAATTCCCACTATTATTTAGATACTTGCATTCATTATAAAAGATCTGAAGTCATTAAGCCAAACTTTTAACTTAACACTTCCAATTCCATTGCATCCTATAATGTCACTGCTGAAAATAAACACTATGGTCTTCTAACACAGGACTTGCAGTACTAGGAAATTTTATGGACAACAGGGAAATAATTTATTTCATAAATATGAGAGAAATTCACAGAGGGAGGAATATTTCATTCACATATTGTAATGTGGTATTAGATTATAGAAGTAAATTCAGATAGATTTCCCACGTGAGGATATGAGAATGCAAATCAATGTATCATGATATTGGGAAAAATGAATTCCAGTCTACTAGCTAAGTACCTGCACAGCAGTTAAATAAGACAAAAGACCAGCTGTAATAAAATATATGCATATCATAAATACATGTTAATTTGAGATAATAATAAATAATTACTTGGTTACACAGCTACATTCAGTAGCATGGCAAGATGGAGAGTGCCATAGTTCATTATTAGATGAAACTACAGTCAGGGCCAACACTGCTTATGTCTTCTTAGAACAAGACACATTTGTAAACATGTTAGCTTTGAACAAAGACAAAGTAGTGAATGTAAGAAAAAATATTTCCACTGAATGTCCCGGAAAGTAATCTAGAAAGGACCCATCTGGAAATGGATATGTCCCAGGAAAAAAAGATATAATATGTTATTTATGATTATCTGTGAGTCAAATATTTAAATGTTTGTGAACACACATAAACGTATGTTCATATGAGTATCATATATGTAATACTTAAACAGAAATAAAATCATACATAATTTGTGTTTTAATGAAATAAGAAAATATAGATGATAGAGAGATAGACACATACATACAGGCATACATACATACATACATAAGCACATAGTAGTTAGGTGGATACATACATAGCTAGAAAGATAGAGGTATTTACAGGTACATGGTTCTGTAATTGATAGAATCTGAACTGGAGATTCAAAGAAGTGAATTTCAACATTATTCAAGTCTTGAAAGAAAGACTATGTTTCTTACAGCATGCATCATTGTAATGAGAGGAAATGATGCCTAGGGAATACTTGCCATTTTATTCCTTTTTGAATCTCTGGTTACTCAGCATGCTACTTATCCTGCTCAGTAACTGTAATCTTAAACAAGAGGAGACTTTTAGGTTTGTAACAGAAATAGAAATTAAAGTATGAATATATATGGCTAGAAGGAGAGCAGGAGAGAAAAAAGAAAGCCCAGTGTTTTAGCAATTGTGAAACGTAATAGATAGAATAGCCACAATTCCTGAGCAAATACTACATAGAGAACAGATAGATTATTAGAAGAGTAAGCCGAAGTTCTCTATTGTAAAGGGAACAATTTCCTGACAGCTTACATCTGAACTGGCATTCCTCTTGAGGATTAGTGGCACATCATTTTCTCTTTCTGTTCAGTCTAGCTGTCTCATATACTGAACATAAACATAGACAAAATTTTTATTATTCTCTCTACATCCAGTCTGTCAGCCTGCTGTGAGCAAGAACAGTAACATTCTGAGCAGAAATGTACTTCTTGAGTGACCACAGTAATATTACCTGTAATTTACTTTTAACTGCTTTTTCTTACTTTAAAAACCTTAATTTCTAATTTGACTTGACAACATCATTTAATTAGCAGCTTTTTCCTGCTGGTAGAAACAAGACAAGTTCCTGCTGAGTCTTATGCACATCCATTTAGGTTAAAGTTAAAGAAACACAAATATATAAGCCACATTAACTTCTGTTTAGGCTTCCCGTAGCAGGAAGCCAATTAAAAACGCTTACTGCAACCAGATGACAACTGAACTTAAAAAAAAAAAAAATTACTCTTCCATCATAAACAGGTGCAGTAGCAACAAAGTAGATTTTCTGTTGACAGGTTTTTGAAGGTTTGGTAAAGAGTTGAATAGGTGACTCTGAACTGTCACTTTCTTTATTTATCCAGTTTAAATGGGTAATCAGATGGGCAGTTTGTCTGGTTTTATTTTTTAATTTTCCAATGTGAAGTCTAAAGAAAAAAAAATCACCTCAAACACCTCTTTTGCTACTTATCCTCATGGCAAACTGGACTGGTGCTCACCCTGAATGCCAAACACCCTTTTTTCAACCCATTGCATGCTTTGCTTCATTCCTCATTTACATTTAAGAGGAAAGAAGAGGGAAGAAGAAAGGAGAAAAACTTCAGATGTTACATTTCCTCTAAATGTTTTGCAAACTGAACTGGCTCAAAAAGCTTGTCCTTTGAACCTCGGGAAGAATATGCAAGTATCAGAGACAGTGCAGCAGTCTGCAAAATGCTCAGCAGTTTGGGTTCTGGGTCTGCTATCTCTGGGAACTGTAGCCTTGGTGTGATTACCTCATCCTGGGCATCAAGATGTGTTTAAGCAGCCCTGCAGTGCCTGGCTTTTCTCCTGTGGATACTCTGTTCATATCAGCCAACTTTGGGATATCTCAGGTCACAAAAGTTCCTTAGATTTCACCAGCTGTTTGCTTTATAAGCAAATTATCCACAATTTGGCTTTTCATCTCATTATGTATATTAGACTTTTCTTTTTTCCATCTTTACCTTCTTAAATATATATTTTTTTAAAAAAATCTATATTACTGTTAGAGTTTTACCCAGCCTCATCAACTATGTGCTCTAATCCATATAATCCTTTTTAGTTACTTATGGCAGCTGCATTTGCTCATATGAAGGAAATTTGGAAGAAAAATATCTCAATACCTCTCCCGTTCCAATTCTTTTCTAAAAGAAGACAAAAATCTCAGTGAAAGCTTGATGCTTCAAGGTGCCCAGAGAGACAAAACAAGTGGTGAGCCAAGGCTAGAGTCAAATAAGCTATTTTGACCCTAACAGACGTTTTAAAGATCCTCAGAACTTGCTGGAGCTGGGCAGCTGAGTATTTTGACTTCTGTCAAGAAAAAGAAAGAGGCAAAACAGTAAAAAAAACCTAAATGTCACCAAGGGACAGAAACTATATCTAAGATAAATAAAAGAACAAAACATTAGTGACAGGTATTCCTGTTGCAGTACAGATAACTGTGGAAAATAGTAGAAAAACACAGAAAATGAATGAACTTAAGTCTTACGTCGCTGAAAATAGTCAGTAATAAGCTACCAAGGTATAGGGGAACCATAAATTTATCACTAAAAATACCAGATTATCCTTTAAATAAGAAAGAGGAAAAAATATAATTGTTTCCTGAATCGATGTTTTATGTAATATCACTGAATATGAAATGGTGAATTAAGTTTGCTTGTAAAAACAGCAGATATCTTATTTTGAATAAACTGAAAGGAACCAAAACCTCAAAATTAGTGAATTTCACTTTAATGGAATCATAAAATGTTTTGGGTTGGAAAGGACCTTAAAGACTGTCTATTTCCCAAGCCCCTGACCTTTACCAGGACACCACCCACTAGACCCAGTTTCTCAGAGCCTATCCTACCTGGCTGTGAGCACTGTCAGGGATGGGGCATCCATAAATTCTCTGGGCAGCCTGTTCCAGTAACTCACCACTCTCACAGAAAATAATTCCTTCCTAACATCTACACCAAAGCTACTTTCTTTCAATTTAAATTTGTGTGGATGAGTAAGGGGGTTGAGGTTTTTATTTAAAAGAAAAGATGTTTTATGCTATTACAGGTCATGGAAAGGAAAAGAAGAAGACCAAGAGGAAGAAGAAGATATTAAAAAAAGGTAAATAGTTTATAGTTCTATTAAATAACTTTGGAAATTGAGGAACAGAAATAATCCTTCTAAGTCATATTCTTAATTTCCAACAACTCTTAAATAATATTTCCACAATATTGTCTGATACATGTTACTATTTTCCTTACAAAAGAGTAATTTGAGAACATCTATTAAAAAACTTAATAAACTTCTTATATATGACATCTATTTCTTCCCTTATCCATTATACTAGTTACCCTTGAAAAGATGGTAGGCTAATTTTACACAAGTTCTTCTTCACAAATCCACATCAGATGGTTCTGTTTAATTTATAGATGCTATATAGATGTTTACAACAATTTCTTGCTTAATAATTTCCTGCACTGTTCTTTTGAAAATCAGAGTTATACTCTTTGTTTTACACTCTTTTAAGTCCTTTCTGCTACTCTTTCCAGAGATAGATGCTATGTTTGCTTTTTATTCTTCTGTGACTTCTGCAATCCTCAACACTTTACTTACCAACAGATACTGCTTCTACTTTTTTCTCAAATACTTTTGGGAATATTTCTCCCAACTTATACAGTAAATTTCTAAAACTTCTTAGATAATATTTTTCCTGCCAGAGAATTCCTTCCTTGAGTCTCTGTTGACTTATGTGCACACTCTATACTGGTTTTCCTTTTTAAGGCTTTGCCAATGTAATTATTTCATTCTCTGTCATAACTACCATTTTTAGGTTAAGAAAATGTAGAGCTTCCATATGAAAATGATTTTATAATTTTGATTATGTTGTCAATATATTTATAGAACCATTATATGTTCAATTATACTGTTTGATATTTTTAATTCATGCCTTTATCTTGATGATTTTACATCTAAAGTTTCTGTCATTTCTACTAGAGTGCAAAGATCCTCTTTTTAATTTTTCTTATTTTTTGGCCTGCTGACTTAGTAAAGTTATCCAACTCTTATTTTCTTCTATTTCTACCTTTTTCTGTCCTTACAAAGTGCCAGGACAACTGTATCTGTATAGTCTCTTTTAGGAGTTGGTAGGTCTTTTTTGCACTTCAGAATAATTCCAAAAAGTCATTACTTGTCAATGCATTGAATTGGTTTAAATTTACATTTTCGGCTCATGAGTACATAATTTTCTTTCCTTATATCTTTTAGATAATTTAATTTACTATGTTTTTAAATGATTCTCTCTAATCTGTTTTCTGTATGCAAAATCTGAAATAATGCTCACTGTTTATGTGAATCAAATTCAGTTCAGTCAAACCTCTATTTGTACACTTCTGTTTCCTCCCAAAAAGTCTTTGACTATTCCACTATAGACCATCTGTTTCTTCTGGGTATTTTAATTGTGGGCATCTAAGTCCTTGTGTTACTTCTTCCCAGTCAATGAAATCTGATTTATTCCCTTGATTCAGGAACAAGCCAATGTCATTGATACAGGTAATATTCAGAATTGAAACTACTATGTAGACAGCAATTGTTTCTTTAATGTACATATAACAAATCAATTAATATCTATGCATATATGTACACATATATTTATTAAATGCCTGGAAGCTAAACAGGAGCATAGGCTACTTAGTATGGAATAATATCTGGTGTCCTGGTTTGGGGGACCAGTGGGCTGCAGTTTAGTGCCATTTTTATTTTATACCATCCAGTCATCACTGGGGCAGTGGTGTCAGTAGGAAAATCCAGGCACTCACTGTAAATCAGACATTTTTCCTGGTGCTCTCTGGCTGGAGGGTACTGGCATAACATCTGTGGACCCATCCTCTGCACCCTGTCCTCTTTTCCCCTTGCCCCCTTGTCTGTGATGCCTTTATGGGGCTGCTGCTGAGGAGAGGTGGTGATGTGCCTCTGGGTGTGGTGCTGAAGGGGCAGTGGCAGGGCATGGCGGAGCCCAGTGGGGCCGTGACAGTGAGGGGCTGGCACCCTGGGAGGGCTGTTTTCCCCCTCTCCCCAGCAAGGTGAAGCAATCAGGATCAGCAGTGCTGGCAGCAGCTGAGCCCACGTGAGCCAAGAGGGAGCCCTGCAGAGCCAAAAGGAGCATAAGAGAGCAGTAGGAAAACTACAGCAACCCACAGGGAGACCCCACAGCGTGAAGGAGTGTTGAAAATGGCAGCAGTGGCACCTGCTCAGAACTGAGTTCAGCAGAGAGGCAGCATGACCCTTACTTGGATAACCTGGCTTCCAGGGGTTTGTCATTGTCCTACACTGTTTTCAGGCTGGTGGAGAGAAAATAGGAGCCACTGGAAATCCCCCTGCCATATTGCCTTTGTTCCCAAAAGCAACATGGGTAGGGCATGGGTACAGCCACCATATTGCTTTTGTCTTGGCAAGCCACAGGGATGCTGCCTACAGGTGCCATCTTATTTTTGTTTATGGTGGTAAGCAACTTTTTTTAGGGAAAATGCCTTCTCTTTTTGTATAATTTTGCTGGTTTTATTATGGGTGCCTTATTCCTACTTTGTGCTTCCAGTAAATTTTTACTTCAACCCATAATCTCTGGTTTTTGTCCCTCTGTTGCCACAAGAGGGGGTGGAAAGGGGAGCGGTTTATTTGGAGTTTAATATCCAGCTGGTGTTAAAGCAGCACACACAGTCTTACATTTATTTTGATTACTGTTGCAAAAGACTTCTTTATACAACACAGGTAACCAAACTTCCCTCCTTTCCTCCCTCCCTCCCTCCTTCTTTCCCCTTCTTCCCTTCCACTCCTCCTCTTTTTCTTTCTCCGGTTCTCCCTCTTTCTTCTTCTTTTCTTTTCTTTTTCTTGTTTTTTGTTTTTCCTTTCTTTCTTCCTTTCATTCTCTGTCCCAAAGAATAATAAGGACTTTGAGCCTTTAAGTATCATTCTTACAATAAAATATTGTAAAGGAAACAGAAGTGTGTAGATATAGGCAGAAGACTGAGTTTTTCAGTTGTCAGTAATGGCAACTTCTGTCATGTGAAAACAGTGCAAGCATTATATGTCAGAACTTTAGCAGCTATCACCTGATAAATCTACCTATGGCATTTCAAGACATTGATCTCTAAGATATTACCATCCTTTTAGAACAGTTAACAAAGCAAGGACACGTATACTTAACTTACTTCTGTTCCTTACTCTCCGTGAAAATATACTGCTGCAGTGCGTAAATTGGGTTTTCTAATTTTCTGTATATTTTGTTATGTGTTTGTAATGGTTTGTCCCTACCCCTCTATCCCAAAACCCCCCGTGGTGTTTCCCTTGTGTTTACCTTGTCAATAACCTTGTAAGATCTAGAAGATTCTGGGGAAAAAGCCCTAGGATTTGACAAGGTACCCCGGTACCACCTTCTTCCATTGATCTGTTAAGTTCCCCAACTCTAGAGCACTCCTCTTCCCCTGCGATTGGCTCCAAGTTCTCCCCTGCTCAGTGTACGCCCCCTGTACTTAAGGTGAGGACAGGGGGCTGCCAGTCACTCTCGCTCTGGGGTTCTGGCACTTTCACTTTGGACCCTGGGACTCACTCTCCCTCCCTGCACTGTCCATCGGCACATGGGAGGTACCCTGGAGGAATAAAACCAGCTAAAACCAAGCAAGAGTCCACTCTTTCTTCCATGCCTTCGACCACACTTCAGCCTGAGGTTCGGAACCACCAAGCCTCTCTCATATAGAAGCCAGGGAGCGAGCTAGCTGGTGAAAGAGCACCCCCAGTGCGTCTCTATAATGCACCTTTATAGTTTCGTTAATACTCCAGAATATTATAGTTCATATTTCAAACTATCATGTGCAAGGTTAATAACAGCTTATGATTTTATCTTTGCATTTTTCATCTGTCAGAATTTGAAAGTCTGCTCATGAAACTTGGTGTAGTCAATAGCAGCTATATAAAAAGGTGTGTCATCAGAAGCAATTTTTAAAATTTGTTCGTTTTATTCTCTTACTATTTAGTTAAACGATGAAGTTAAAGACTTTTTTAAAATTTTCATTGTTAACAATTTTTTAATTTTTCAGACTGTTCTATTGATTGGAAAACAATGGACTATATAACTATCCTTAAAAATATATAACATCTTAAATTATAAGAATATATAGTGATCTCATATGGTTAATCTAGTAATTTAGAAGTTTCAAAATACTAAATTAAAACCCCAGGATATTCTGGAACACATTTATTTTGATGTTAATTTATATACACATAAATATTATATAAACAGTATATTAGGGGTTGTTCACAACAATTTCTTCTCCTCACCTTTCCTTTTCTTCCTCTTGGTCCTCCTACGTACCAGTTGGGTGACCATTATTGAAAGCACAGAGGATTTCAGCTGTGATATTTGTGATATTCATTGTTAGTCCACCCCATGAAGATAGAAACCACACCTTAAAGAAAAGATTATTTACCCTCACAAATACTGCAGAGACAGTCCACATTTTGCTTTAAATAATTTTACAGTAAGCCTCCAGTAAGAAGTGAACTATAATAATTATTTGTCTGATCATAGCCAATTCAAATTCCAACTTGGAGAATTCAGTTTAATGCCATTTTGCTGAAATGCCAAGGAAATAAATTTAGTTTGATCATTCAGCTAATACCCAGCAGCTAGTTACAACACAAGAACTTTACTGTGTCTCTGAGACTTTTGGCTTTGGTTTCATTCCCTTTAATTTTAAAAATTCAGTATTACTCCTAAATTGAGAAGTGTTACCATATTAGACTTTCTCTAATATCACTAGATATTACAAGATTCTAATAGAAGATTTGGACTAGACAAACTATATTGTAAACAAACTCCATAGGATTTTACATGACTTTAAATTTGCAGAAAACGGACAAAAATCCCACACTCATCATAAAGTCATCTGTGTTAGGAAATGCCAAGCAATTTCAAGCAACTGAAAAACATTCTTGAGAATCTCTTAGTGCATAGAATTGAAGGATCTTAAGAAGAGCCAAGACGTACAAAAAACTGAAATAATAAAAAGATAATCATACTCAGAAACACTGGGTAATGTTAGTGAGGGTTTGTTAGCACTTTAGCAATGCAACATGAATCTTAAGGTTAGTACAACTAGTGTCACATATTGCTATATAATCTCTGCCTGAAAATCAAAAATGGCTGCTCATAAGAAGTCATAAGCATCTCAAAAGTATGTTCACTTTCACTATATTTTATCCTATTACAGTATTAAAACTAAAAGAGATAACAAGCAAAACCCTACTGATACAACTGTTTATGTTAATTAATGGATATTACTATAAATAACCAAACTATACATAAATTTTTATAAGCATAACGTAATGCTACTTAGAGAAATTTAATGTGTCCTACCAAAATACCTGAGAATAAATTATTTTGTAGAACCACAAGAAAAGACAATTCTCCTGTCAGTAAGAAAAAAGTGTTGTGTTAAATGTCTTTTTTTTTTTATCATGACTCTGTTTTATTAACATTATTCCTCATCTTTTATTCTACTTAGTAGAAAAGATTCAAGTAAAAAAAAAAAAGAGTTTTTACTATTCACATATCAATATTGCTAAGTTACCTTTCTCTGTGTATTACTCAGAACATCCAGATGGACACAGATCCCATTCCAGATAAGGCTACTGGAAATGAAAACTGGTAAGATGAAATATGTCTTTCTTATATAATATATATAAAATCTCTGCATTTCTCTGCAATTGAGTATTTTATTTTATTATTCAAAGTGCTTGAGAAATTGAGAGGGCTCTTTCCTCTCGGATTGCATTAAAGTGACCCAATACATTCACAGTTTTTAGTCGTCAGTCTAATGACAACTTCTTGAGATTTTAATTTTTCAGTTCTCTTATTCCCCTTATGTTCAGGGAATCATGTCATACTGATTAATATTGTGCCATTTTTTGTTCTCATTAAAACCTGTGTCCAAAAATGAGATGTTGGAATTTTTCAATGCCTAGTCTATTATGCTAAATAAGGTACTGTGTTCTTGTATTGCACTACTGTGACCTATTTTGAATTTTAATTGCTTAGCCAATTTTGTTTTTTTCCCCAACAGGTTACCAAGGTATAAACAAGAATTGTCCAGCTGATGAAAATGCATCCAGCTACTAGGGATGGTGTACACTTGTGGGTCACAGTAATTTAGTTTAAATATTATACGAAAGTGGAAATCATATCTATTTCATATAGAAGGCTTCTAATGAGAATTGATAGCAGAACACAGTTATTTTCTTCTTATGCAAAATTCTGAAATAATAAAGATTAGTTAAAATCTAGCAATATCATTATGGTCTTCTTCTGGAATTATGTGTGTGATTTTAATATTTTGTTTTTCTGATCTTTAAATGAGAAAAAATGTTCCACATATAAAGAAAAGACAGACTGAATACTAACAGAAAATACTCTGAATTTAATTACTGTCCATTTCAATGAACATATCTGACAGAATTTTGAGATGAGGTGATGAAAAGATATATTTCAAGGGTGAAATTTTAATAATAAAATGACACATATATTCCTTTATGTCTACACTCAAACATTAAATCCATTTATACTACTCATAACAATATTTTACAGTAAATTTACATAATCTCTTTCATGCTAACACAAAATGGATAGCAATATTTTGTGTTTAATATGACTACAAAATAAAATGATGTTTAGGTTTAGAAGGGACCCCTGAAGTTTATCTCATCCAACCCCCCTGCTCAAGCAAGGCTATCCAGAACTGTATGTCCAGGACCATGTCTAAATTACTTCTGAATATCTCCACGGTGGGGTGTGAATGTCTCCAGAGCCTCTCTGGGCTCCCTGTGCCAATGATCAGTCACCTTCACAGAAAACACATTCCTAATGTTCAGGCAGACTTTCTGTCCTTCACTGTGTGCATTCTGATTCTGTCACTGGGTATCATTGAAAGAAAGCTTGGCTCTTTCTTTAGAACCTCTCTTCAGATATTCTCACATTGATGAAATATCCCCAGAGCCTTCTCTTCTTCAGACTGAACTATCCCTGCCCTTGTCTCCTCCATCCATATGCTCTTTGTTGAAGTCTCTCCACTATTTCCATGTTTTATCCATCAGTCTTGTTCTGAGAATCCCAAAACTGCACGCAGGCTCCACATGTGGCCTCACAAATGCTGATTAAAGGGGAAGAACCGTCTCCCTCAACCTGTTAACAATGATTTACCTACTGCAGCCCAGGATTCCTTTTGCGTTCTTTGGGGTAAGGGCACATTGCTGGTTCCCGTTTCAGCTGGTATTCCCAGGGTGTATTCTGCAGGGTGCATTTCTCCAGGGTGTATTCTTCCGAACTTTCTCATCAGGCAGGCCCAAGCATATATTACTGCATCAGGTCATTCCTTGTCAGTTGTAGGACTTTGAAATTTCCCTTTTTGAGCTCCATGAACTTCCTGCTGTCTAATTTCTCCAGTCTGTTGAGGTCCTTCCAGACAAAATCATGACCATTTGGCATATTAGCCATTCCTCATAGTTTTGTGCCATCAGAAAACTTGCTGAGAGGTATACTGTGCCCCATCATCAGAATCATTAATCAAAATATTAAAAAGGACTTCACCCAGTACTGACCCATGGGATACACTGCTATTTATCAGACTCTGATTAAACTTAATTTCTTTGATCTTAAATGAATATAGTTGTTTATCAGGATCTTATAGCAGACAATGTCAAAAGCCTTCCTGAACTACAGGTAGAAAATATCCACTGCTCTTCCCCCTCTACCAGTTATTTCATCATAGAGGTCTATCTAGATGATCAAGTATGACTTCCCCTGGTTGAATCTGTGATGACTACTCCTGATGACTAAATTGTCCTTTTTGAGCTTGTGCTCAATCTGATCTGTGGAAGGTCTGTTGAAGTGAATAAAACCACTTCCATTAACTTAAAAAAGCTAATAAGACCCAATCATCAAGGGAAAATTTGTCATAAAATGAAATCGTACATATATGATATCTGGGTAGCAAGCAATATCAGGGGAAGTAAACCTTCAGATACATGAAAGATTAGGGCCGTCACGATGGGCAGTTAAATTTCATAGTGTTACAGCCTATGATTACTTCGTTGGCTGCCTCTTGTTCTTTTTACTTTCTACAGTCACCTTACAAAAGAGCAATTAGAATATTAAAATCTGGTTACCTTTTTATGATAAAGAAATGATGGTTACAGCTGAACCCAGAATGAATGGATGGTCCTTGAAGTGGACAGCCTGGAAAAGCTGCTGTCTGTTTCACTGGGGCAGATTCATTATTCGTTTAGTTACACACAGAGAGAAGTAGCTAGACAGTATGTTTAAGTTATTTTCAATATGTCCTTAATAGTCAGGCTGTATATGAAAATCATTGTGGTTGATGCAAAGGACTTTGCCAATAACTCTGTACTTCAAAGAAGGGAGCAGGATAGACCCTATAGACCCTACACAGGCCTGTTGAACACTACAGATAAATTGCTAGACATGAAAGCTTGCTGATTTCTGCAATCTAAAAGCAGTATTTTGGATCCTTCATCTTGAAACATTACTGTATGTTACACCATCAGCATGTTACGACTTTTCATGCTACAGCATACAGCTCTACCAGCATCTCTCATGTATTTCATGAGTCTTGGCATGTGAGAAGAGATAATGCCTTTAGGAAAACAAACAAGAAAAATAAAGAAAACAAACAAACAAAACAAACAATCTCTCTCTGTATCGAGACAAGATCAACATACTGAAAAGGCAAACACCAAATATGAATAAGAAATAGTATATGAAATAGCGCATTTTTTTTCCACTCGTAACATTTTGCCTAATAAAGGATATTATCTTTCTGTACAGACCTTATTCCACATCCTTCAGCTGTCTTGCTTACAGCAGTATTTGCATTTGCATTTGAGGGAGTACATCATAGCAGCTAAAATGTGAATATTTTATGGTTTCAAGCTCAGAATTCATTTTCTAAATAATTAAAAAAAAAGTTTTCAGCTTTAATAAGACTATCTGGATGCAGAAGCCCTGACTCAGTTATATGATGTAAATTTTCAAAGCTAGCCATTGAGAAGACTCTTAAACTCATTGAAATTGTATATTTTACGAGTAGATGGTGATACAAAGTTCTTACATAATGGCCTTAGCTAATGAAGGATCCAAGGGAGAAAGTAATTAATGCAATTGAAATGTTAGACAGCAGTCAAACAAACTTATGTCATCAGATGAATCTTAAATCATAGACTCATACAATGTCTTGAATTGAAGGTCGGCTAATCCAAAATCCCTGCTATGAGAAGGGACGTCACCAACTAGATCAGGTTCCTCAGAGCCACATCCGACCTGACCTTGACTATTGACCACCTTTCTGAGCAACCTGTGCCTATGTTTCACCAGTCCCACAGTAAAGATTTTTTATTTTAATATGTCTAGTTTGAATCATCACTCTTTTAGTTTAAAATTCTTACCTCTTGTCCCATAACAACAGGCACTGCTAAAAACTTTATTCCTATTTTTCTTACAGGTGTACTTAATCCAATGCAAGACAGGAAAGAAATTCACCAGTTCACCAGGAAAGAAAAAATTTTGAGATAAAATTTCCATAAATCAAGTCTTTCAGGATCCCTTCAGGTTATAAAGTTACAAAAAGTAGTACAAGACAACTAGCCACCTAGCTCATTATATCAAATGCAACTAATTGTTGCAGAGAGAAATTTTAAGGTACTCAAAATATGTCTTGCAGGCATCAGATGACTTCCTTTTTAAGTTTGTGTATGTCCCTCTTAATGACAATTCATGACCTCATAAGGATATTTTAAAACCTACTCAAAACCTACTTTATAACAACCAGAATTTATCCTCAGTAGAGTTAAAAGACAGTTTACAATCAAGCAACTCAGAGCCATAAGCCAACAAATGGACTCCAGGGAGCCCAGAAAACATGCTGACCTTTGGTGCACGCTCTCTAGACCAGTACTCTTGCTGAACTCAAAGAGAATAACTTATGATTAATTCAGTTCAGATAACTGTGCTAGCTGTAAAGATAGTTATCATTATTTAATCAGTTCCTCTCCTTATATACTCCCTGATCAGCCATTTAGGAATGATTATAGAGAAAATTCATTGAATGTCATTATCTGCAATATCATGCACTTTGGTTTAACCGTCCCACCTGTCTAAGAGTTTATTTTCTAAGAGAGAAGCTCTTTGAATTCAGGAACAGGAGGGAGTTAGGACAGAAACAGTTGCTTCACAAAGCACAAAAAAGGAAAATTAATTAAGAGGTGTGACAGTTAAATTCTCCGTTTCACACTTTTAGTTTATGTTTAAAAGAAATATGTAAACAAGTAAGGGTTTTTAGATTTAAAAAGAGAGAGCATGCCTATACAGACAGTAGTCAACAAGCATATAGGCTATTTCTGGAACAGATCACAGATCAGTGGACCTATTACCATGGTGTTGGAGTATGTTAGCAAGCCTTGCCACTTTAGCATGGACATGTGAATTCAGAAAGAGACAAGTCTCTCATCCTCAGTGTTCTAATAGTGATTGAGCAAACACGTAGTCAAGGATGACACAAAAATATTTGCTGCTATTACATCATGAATGATTATTTATTCCATTTTGATTTTGCTGTCTGAAATTTAGGTTTCCAAGTCTAAGGTAACTGTGCATTTACTCTTTGTAGTCATAATAGAGCACCCCATCACAGGTCACTTCCTCACATTAAATGTGTCTCTGGTTGGGATGAATCACCATCTCAAAGAGCTTTCTTTCTTAATTCTTTCTAACTTAATTAAGTTTAACGTAAGCATTTTATGCCATCCTATCTGCCTTAAAGCAGCCCTTGTGGCCACCCTCTCCCTCTCCAGAACATGAGACTTATGCAGACTATGTCGTATGTGCCATCAACTGGCCTTCATATCCCTGTTTTCTGACATCCTAAGGCATCTAATATCAGGAGCTGGAGGAAGGCAGGATGTTAATTTGTACCTGAACAGCACTATGTTTCAGTACCTTATGGCTCAAAATATGGCGTTGACACTCCTAGTAACAAGGCACATGTTTTGCACAAAGCCTCAGGACTCAGGGTTGTTGGACCTTCTCTCTCTGAGCCTTTATTAACCTGCCTGCAGCTTTGTTTCACTTGGTTTAACTGTGACAGTAATCTTTCTAATTAACCAGCCAATTTGGTCCGCTTTTGAATAACTTATGAGCAGTATCACCAGCATTTTAGGATGAGAACTTAATGATGGCATAGCAAAGGAGTTTCTGGTGCTAGAGTACAGGCCTCGTGTCCGTGGGGGCACAGGATGTGGGCTGGAGAATAATTATTGCAATAATAATTCTGCTCAAATCCTGCCAGACTTCAAGAAAGGAGACCACTTCTGGATTACTGTGTTCAGTTGTGGAATCTCCATCCCTGGAGATAATCAAGATTTGTCTGTGTGCAGTCCTGTGCAATGTGCTCCGGGATGACCCTGTTTGAGCAGTGAGTTTTGGACCAGATGACCCACTGTGGTCACTTCTAACCTTACAGTCTGAGATTCTCTGAAAGGCACATTGATTTTGTTTGTTTATTTTTACTAAAACACACTGAAATAATAAAAACTGGAGGGAAAAAAAAGAGAAAGGAAAGGGGTAAGGAAGTTTCACAACATGGAGACAGCAGGCAATCATGGTAATTTTAACCCCTTTCCTGCAGTTTTATTTTTTGACATCTAGTCATCCAGCAGAATAAATACAGAGAGTCTTAGGCTTCATGTGCTATTTGTGTATTTTTTTACCACTGTGTAGGAGGTGAACATTCCAATTTGTCCCACGAAAGGGCATTTAACAAACATACTTACCATATTGTTTAACATTCATTAGTTAAGTATTAGTCACCAACTAAATATCAGAACTGCTAATTGTGTGTTTAATTTGTATAATTATGCAGTATGGTTGATAGATATTGCTTGAGATGGCAATATATCTATTGCAAATTAGAATTCTAGTACAAAACAATAATAAGCAAGTTGAGGAAATTCACTTAAGTCTAGTCTCCCTAATATTAATGGTTATAATTTTATTCTTCTTTTTGCATAAATGACAGAAGTTTTTATTTTTAGAGATAAATACAATTTAGTGATTAAGAGATGTTTAATTCAGGAGGAAGAAAGACCATGGTTAGAATACTCCATTCTAATCTGTGGCCAGGTAAGTTGTTGTTTTTAGGTTTTTGGGGGGGTTGTTTGGTTGTTTGTTTTTGTTGGGGTNTATTTTGGGGTTTTTTTGTTGTTTTTTCTTTTTTGTTGTTGTTTTTCTTTTCTCTTTTTTTTTTTTGGTGGGGGATGGGTGATAAGAAATGTGTTTAAATGACCCATTTAAGATGTTCTTAGAGCCTGTCGTATTTTCAGCAAAATTAAGGCTCCATTCACAACAGTGGTGGAACAAAAAGTCAGAAATTAATTCTTTAACTAGGGAGCAGATGAGGATAGTCATTTGGTTTGTGTTTGATGAGATCCATAATCTAGTCTCTGGGCAGAATCAGTGTAGTTGGATGTTGGCCTTAGTACAGATTTTTCAAAGAACTATAGATCATTAAAGTTAAGAATCAGAGAATATAGGAGGGAGTTAAAGAACTACATATTAAGTCTCAAGTTATGAGAGTGCTCAGAATTTACTTTCTGCAGTGTAAAAATGCACAGAGATTCAAACAAATTCCTGATGTTTCTTAGGTCATTAGTTTCTTTCTGAAATGGGTTCTGATTTTTGTCAAAACAGGAAAACATGCCACACAATATTCAGTGCTGTCATTTTATATTTAGTCCCAAAGATACATGTCGTTTATGTGGGTGTTTGAAAAGTTAGCCTCTGAAAAATTCCTGAACTTGACTTTGGCTTGATTCCAATTCAGTTCATAGTCATGTAAAATGAATCGCTCTTAAGAGAGATTTTATTCTTTGAAAATGCAATATATACTCTAAAGAACTGAAAAAGTATCAGGGAAGTTCATGAAGTGCCATTGCAAAGAGATGAAACAGTATATCTTGCTGTCATGAAACGTGACTTCCATTGGCAACATATAACAAATATAGTTAAACATTAAAATTCATTTTTAACATTAAATATCTTGTATGTCTGGAACTTATGCACTTTACATATAAAACACTTTAAAGGTCAGGAAATCAATCACCTGTGTTTTACTTGTCATCTCTATTAGTTTAAGCCAATATAAAACAATGAATACTTCTTTGTATTACAGTTCTGTCTTGGCCTGATTGATCCTCTATAAAGCTATTATAAAGGTCACAATATGATAAGTCAGAGACTATTGAGGAACAGGAGGGCACGAGGTAAGATAAACATGTCACCTATTCAGGAATGGAGTCAGGTTATTTCCTGTATTTGGAGGTAAATGTTAGCTAAACCCAAACCACTTTGGTGTTAAAGGTCTTCCTGTATTTCCATTGTGTAACTTTATTTTTTATGATTTAAACATGTGTATAACAATATTATCATTGGGCTGGTCCTTCTAAAATGTTAGATAGATTGTTAAATCCATCCTTCTTGCACAATAACTCAAGCAATATAGCTGTATATTGCATGCTTATGCAATCATTCTTCTTAAGTGCATAGTAGGTATTTTAATCATTTTGAATAGAAGTAAATTTGAATTTAATTTTAAATAAAATCGTATAATTATTTATGTTGCACAAGAGCTATGTCTAACATACTGAATAGTTTTTGTTATTTACATACATGCACACATTTGTGTAAAGACAGTATATATGCACATGGATATAACATATACATTAGTTATATATGAAAAAGAGACCGGGTAAATAGGTAGAGTGAGAGTAACAGATATATTATAAATATGATTGCAACAATAATGAAGTAGAAAAAAGTTAGACTTTATGGTGTTATTTTAAAATTATTAATTAGATTTATGTCAATAACCACAAGTTATGTCAATAACCACAGAAAATTTTTAGTATTTTTGATTGCATTCTCTGTGAATTAGTTTAGCATTCTATTCACACAGTTGTTTCATGTAATTAATTATTATGGATTATATTATAATATAACAGGTGGGTTTTTTTGGTTTTTTTCCTGAGACTTATAATGTGACCAAAGTTGTATACTCAATAAGAAATACAAAAGTAATTTATTAGCATAACAGCTGACTGTGCAATGATAAAATTCCATTTAAGGTCACATCTATTCCAAGAATGAACATTTCGATTTTGTGACCAAAATGAATTACTGAAGAAAAAAGTTGGTCATGAGAAAATTAGATTTGCAAATTTTTTTATAATTTTTTGATAATATGAATGAAGAATATGGATATAAATAAGGACACAAACTTGAGTGTCATTGTGTGGCTTTGCTGAGCAGTTTAATTACTCTCTTTGAAAAATAATCAAAATATCTTGAGGCAGAGTGGGCGAGAGGGAAGGAGAGAGAAAGAGAGGATTATGTGAAGAAGTTTGTTAGAAGATGTCTTTGATATCTAATTAAATGAATTTGTTTCGTGGCCCAGTTGAACTTATCATCTTCAATAAAACTTATGTTGGAGTGAAAGCAAAGCTTAATTTTGTGAATGAACGCCTTAAAATAATTCTCTGTAAGAAAATACTGAACTTAGAATACTCTGAAATATGGACCTATTCTAGAATTTTATGGTGTCTTTTAAATAATATACAAAATTAGAAACTATTTGAGAAACTTCAAAAATAATTTAAAGAAATTTATTACTTTAATTCCTGAGCTGTTATTTCCACAATTCTATGGGAAATGTCATTAATACATACAATGAATACAATAAATACAATAAAAATATTTAAAACAAAACACCCAATAGCTAAAACCCCAACAAAAAATGTCAAATGAAATGTCCCCAGGAATTTCAGTAAAACTGAAGAGTTCAGGTTTGGTGTATAGTTTTGACAGGGGTAGAGTTGTTAACCCTTTATTATTAACCTATACAGTTACAACTGCTCTCTTGTTTTAACTGGAAATGGCCTTGGACAAGACAATTGCTATAAATTTTGCCTTCTAGTGTCAGAGGTATGAAAAAAGTAGGCAGGTACAGACTGGAGTTTCAAAAGGCTGTTTAATAATAATGACCTCTCTACAAAATGCACAAAGTATACACAAACGTGTGACACAAACTAGAAGAAGAAAAGCTTAATAGTTTTTTCCTCCTTGAGTAAAGTTTTCTATCTCTTAGAGGATCTTAGCTATATAAAATATCACTTTCTTGATTTATACAATAAAGAGAAAGCATTTTGTTTCGCATGTACGTATTCCAGGTATTTTTATGTTTGTAGAAATTATTTGGAAAAAGTTTATATTTCATTTGCACTTTAAAATGCTTGATTGCACTATTTGTTATATGAGTTATTATATGAATTTAGCTATTTTCTATATATTTTTTATATTTTTAATGATTTTCTGAAGGATGTAGTTTTGTTGGATTACTTCTTCAAGGGTAAGAGCTACACTTCTTGCTGAAGAAAATCTAGTTTGGTTTTGGACAAAAAATCTAGAACCTCTCATCTTTTGTTCCATCTGGTTTTTAGAGCATTTTACCATTATATGTTTTGACTACTTCCATTATAATTTATTTCAAATTAATGAGTATCTGGGCATGAATAAAATAGGAAGAACTAGGAACGCTTTATGAAGAAATTTATATATATACATTTTTATCTCATAAAGGTCCCCCTTTTCTTCATAAATCTTCCAGAATGACTTCCTTAGACTTTGAATAAAATGCCATGCGGAGAGTTCAGATTTTAACTGCATCAATGTTATTATCAGGTACTGAGAGAAGACAAGTTGAGAACTTGTTTGGACATAGTCATGGGCAAAATGGGTAACTTTTGGACAGAAGCAATAGAACTGTATGAGAAGCAGCTTTCACCTCTATCTTCTCAGCATGCTGCAATTACATATTGGCATTTTAAGACTGGAGTTGGGGGAATCTGTTAATCCCTGTGAGAGGAAAACAGGAATAAATACTGGAGGGAATGTATTCCTGAGGTTCTAAGTACTTAATCAAAACCAAACAAACAGGCAACTCCAAAAACATGCCCAGGGGAATACCTTGAAAATCTTATGAGGACGCATGGATGCACACTACGACTATGTTATTGTTATTACTCAGTGCTTGGTGTTTAGGCACTCCTTTTATTCTACAAACAAATAAACTGCCAGAGGCCCTGATAATAATTCAAAACAAATTGAGACTTTAACCAGGCAATATAACTTTTGTAAGGAGATATTAATCACTTCATTAAATAATTTTCTAGTTTATTAGAAATCAAAATTAGAGATTTCAAATTACGGCATTAAATAATAATTAATATAACATATGCAAGTATATTATGTTAATTTTGGCAGAAGTATGATCACGCAGTAACATATGCATGAAATCCAGAGTTTTCCACAGGAGATTTTTTATACTTCTTAAAAAGACAAAAAATTATCTCAACTGTATGGGTATGGTAGCTAGGAGATGAAATACTGACACTGGGATACTACAAAGGAAGGGCAGATCAAAACAGGACACTGCAGTGTGTAGACTGCGTCACAGAATCCAGAGCTTCACCATTTTTTGAAGGTTAAAATCTCATTAGTTCCAGGTCATAAATCCATACAGGTTAAAAGAAATATTTCTATATAATAAAGCTATTTTTATTACCTATTTCTCAATCATAAGAGTATAGAACTGATTACACTGTGAAATACTACAAATTCCATAGCTACCCCCAAACCTCATTTTTTTTCTAACATAATAAATACTATATAATAAAAATATGTAATTTAAAAGTCTATTTTCAAAAATGGAAATATGTAAGAAACATATGATTAGAAAAAGCACTTCAAATCAATGAACATAATGAAATTTAAAAATTGTAAAAAAAAATATTAGACTAAAGCTTTAAATCATACAAATTATTTCTTGAATGATAATTTTGAAAATATGAATGAATTCTGGTAGAGTTAGTGTCATAGCTGAAGCTTGCAGTAAAACATTCCTCCCAAAAAAGACTTTGATGACATTCTCCCAGCACTACCTGACTCATATGAGCTGGAAAACAAGTAATAAATGGACTTTGTTTTGCCACTGCTGCTAATACTGCTGCAAACACTACAATTAAACCACATTAAACAGCAGGAGCATATATATAGGTTTATATCTTGCTTATTATGGTGGCCAAAAGTAGATGTTTGGGGGGAAACCATTGAATCATTTAGGTTGAAAAAGACCTCAAGATCATGGAGTCCAACTATAAATCTAGCACTGCCAAGGCTAATACTGAGCCATGGCCCTAAGCACCACATCTACACAGATGTGAGATTAGGACAAATATATGGTGATAATGTTCAGAATGTTCTCTAACGTCAAACAAATTTTGACTCAAGAACTTCTTAATATGATTTTTATGTAAGTAATGGTTTCTTTAATTATTTTCTTTAATTATTTTCTATGAATTGTTCTACTTTCTTTTTGAAGACAAGTTGGTTGGGGTTTTTTTCATTTTTAATTTCTTGTGGTAAGAGCTACCCATTAGAAAGGGATCAAATCTGTGTTTCAAGTCTGCATTTAGATAGGTTCATTTCAATGGCCATATATTTTGTGAAGAGAGTTGATAAATTTTACCACACATCCTTCAATTACATCTTTCTCTGGGAAGTGTCTTGTGTCCTTTTAAATCAAGTGTTTCACATCCTAGAATTAATTTTTCTTCTCTTGCATCACATTTCAATTCCCATATCTTCTGCAAATAATACTGAGTAAGACCTTGAGATTAGCTCAGCTGGTTAGAGCATGGTGCTAATACCACCAAGGTGGTGAAATTGATCTCCAAATAGGCCAGTCACTTAAGACCTGAACTTGTTGATCCTTGTGGGAAACTTCCAGCTCAGAATATCCTGTGACTCTGTTTCTGTGAAATCTGGTGTCTAATCTGTATAATTTTCTCATCAATTTTTTTTTAACATACTGAATAGATTCTTCCTAAATACACACCTAACTTCTACTTTGCCTTGAAAGTGGCCTGTTGAAAAAGATTTAGTCAAGCTCAAACACATGTTCTGGTTTTAGATCAAAACTAAGATTTCAACTCTTTTTTCTGTAGCATTTACTACGAAAACTAATTTCAGTACTTATGAACTTGAAGTCCTGTGTTATGTACACTACTTGTGTATTTGAACATAACAGAGATATTTCAAGAGAATATTTAATACAATTTTGACAAGCATTGTAAGAGTTAAAAAAATGAATATAATTTATCACATGATAATATTCTAACAGTCAGTGAAGTGTTTTTATCCACTAAGTACTTAACTCATTTTCAGTCATATGACTAAGTTAAACACATGAATTTAAAGACATCAATCACTACAATTTTGTATTGTAGTTAAGGACAAAAAAAGGAGAGAACAGAAAGATGATAAATGTTTTTAATTAGTCACATTTTATATCACTTTTCTCACTGAGGAAAGATGTGCTCATGGTGGTGATTATTTCTGACTTTTTGCCTGAGTGTTTCTTTTGACACTCAAATGATCATTTGAAAACCAAGGTCAAACGTCTGTGGGTGCATTGAAAATGAACAGTAATACTACTGTGAAGCAACCAATACACTTGTTATCAGTAGTAGTTAATAGGCCTTTACTCTCTGGAACTTCTACTATGCATAACAGTTCTTGGGGATTTTTTTTTCTGGATTCTTTGGGGGAAGGGGTGTACTAAGATTTTTTTTTTTTTAATGGTCATTGTTTTCCATCTTGCACCTTTCTTTTCTTTCATAAAAGTGATTAGAAATTTGAAAAGTGACAGCCAACCAACATAACCTAAATCTTCTTTTCGTGTTCTGGACTCGCTTTTCAGTTAAACTTGAAATTCTATGCATATGTAATTCTGTTCCAAGGAAATTGCAGAAAATTTAGTCTAATGTGCATACATGTTCTTGCTAAAATACTTTATTTCTATTGCCCTTTGTGTGGTTTTGTTTGTTTGTTTGTTTGTTGGCTGTTGTTTGTTTGAGGGGTTTTTTACTCAAGTGTCTGTTTTTCAAGAAGTTTCTTGTCCAAGACTGTTGGAAAACTATGAAAGGTCTTTTTGCTATGATTGCTTTAAGCTCCTTTAGGATGCTGACATGTGATTTTTGAGTTATAATTATTGTAATTGGAAAAAATATAGTGTGGCAAAATATTTTCATGGAGTTGAATTTGGGAATGTTTGACTTACAATACAATATCTTTCAACCTTGGACTTGAGAAACATCAAATTTTGTTGAATTGACTTCTTGGATGTTAACTATTTTTACAAGATAAGTGAAAAGAAGAATAAACTTAATATTGGAGGATTTAGGGTTTGGTTTTTTTTGGCTGGGGGGGTTATTTGTCAAGTTAAAAGTTCTCTTTTAAAATAGAAGTCTGTATCCTTCACAAGCAAACTTTCACAAATCTTTTCAATGCTCACATCTTCATAGCAACGTATTCCTTAGTGTGGATGAGCACTCTCCTCACTTTTCTGTATAGCATGAGCCAAAGAAATAAAAGCATATGTTTCTTACACTGATACCTTAAGTGAAAATATGTACTATATTTTTTTTTTTACAGAAACCTGAAAAAACGGAAGCTTAACATCCTATTTTGTTTTCTAAAACAATATTCAATTTTTTCCTCAATGGAATTTGAACATGAATTTGACTTCTGTCATCTTTTTTTTTTCTAAATTGCAGCATTGAAAAATATTAACAATATTCAGTTTAAGTTGCCCTACATGAATTTCCTTATTACCATGTGGGGTTTTCCTATAGCCATGAAAGATGAGCTGGAGTACTGATCCAACATTCATGGAAATAATATTCTCAACTCTTACTCTGAATTTACATATGCAGAGAGCATCATAAACAGCACAGGTTTCCCCATACTTCTTGCCCTTCCATGTCAATATAGATGCATATATACAAACACAATTGTGCATACAAACCAGTCACAAAATTACAGGAGTTTCTTTATTCTAAGTACATACAATGAGCAGTATCAACGTCCCTAGCATTAAATCCCTGGCAAGAAAACTACACTTCATAAAACAGAAGATGGTGATGGATTGGGATCAAACCTTTTATCCAAAACACTTGAAATTATCAAGGTTTTAATTATCATTTGAACACTTGAAATGATCAAGGGTTAATTTCCACCCTTCATGCACACTCATAATAGGGAACAGGAAAATCTGAGGGTTTTTCCACTGTCCTATAGATGGGATGGCATGACTGTACACTGTATTTCATTGTCTAATAATAACATAATCTAGAGAATGGATTTTTACAAATTTTCCCTCAGAAGAATAACTTATTTTTCTGAAATTTTCTGTATAATGGATCATTCTATTATCATGTCAAAAACAAACAAACCAACCTATTTCTTTTCTTTATGAAAGCAATATTAATGTCTTTTAAAATCTGACAAACCTGCATAATTTAAATCAGCAAAAAAGTACTAACAAACACAGTAAACAAGCTTGCTATTACTAATGCTTGTTTTTTCATGTGAAATACCTTGAAGCATAATTAAAAGCTATTTTTTATATACACTAAGGATCAAATGACAACAAAAAATTGTTATTTTTTGTGTATTTTTATTGTTGCTAGTCTGTTGACTCATTTTCAAAGCACAGTAATTCACAGAAGTTTTCTGAGAGTTTCATGTAAAAATTTGAGAGAATGCAATACATTAATTACTGCTCTAAGCAATGCTTTTCTTCATTTTAGAATCTTGTCATATTCACATTTGGAGTCTTCCCTTGCTTTCTAAGATTTCTGGTCCATGAAATACAAAATACTGCAATATGTATCAAAAATATTGCGTATTTTCTTATCAATCTATAAGCATCTAGAATTTCAACACTTTGGTTACCCTCATGTAGTTATGTATGACACAAATTCAACAGAGCGCTGATACACATCTGGAGTAGCAGAGGAAGTTCATCATCTTAAATAGTTTTGAGCACCTCTATGTGATCACCAGAATCGGGTCCCTTCGTCTTCCAAACTTTTGTTTACACATATTTTTCACACAAGCATTTGAAAATGTCTCCTCTTAAGCTCTGGTCAAGATGAATAATGCTTCTAGGAAACATACTTAATTTTGATAATATGGGACTTAACAATCATGTAAAAACATGCCACCTAACAAATACTGTGAAAATATTTACAAATCAAATAATTGGAAAACCAAATCCTTTACTTTTTTGTTAAGAAGTACAAAATAAATAATGTTTTGAAAAAATTCTAAATATTTTTTGAGGTGAAGTCTGTTTCATTATAACAATAATTTAAAATCTCAAATTCATTTTTTTTACAGAGATAAATGACATCTCCCACTATTCAGTACAATATTTTTGTCTCCATTGTTTTTGCAGTGATATCTAGCTTATTTTAAGCTTTTAAGACAATCTAGACAAGTTTCTAAAATATTGTTGGTGTTGAAAACAACAAGAAAAAAGATATAAATATATAGAGTATTTTAAAATTATATGAAACTATGACCTAAATATATTATTTGAGGAAAACCTTATCTAATAATGCTTTTTAATATAGCAGAGAAATCATAAATAAAAACAGTACTGGCATTTGAAGCAGAAGAAAATTAAATTGAAGAAAATGAATACAATAGTTGTAGATTTTTAAGCTGGATAATTTGTCATTACAGCAGATTGTGAGGAAACAAGGCATATAAGCTTTATGTCCAGTAGATATTCCCCTATTTCAAACAAAAGCATGTTGCACTTATTGCAGGAAAGCTATCTGCTACTAGAAAAATCAAATATTTTTTATTACCCAGTCCTCCTAGCCATAAAATGTATGAAGTCTTATAAATTATATATAGTGTTTAAATACTTGGTCAGAGACAAATTTGATAAATCACAGAACCAGCTGCTACCTTCATTTATAAAACTTAATTATATGTTTTGCATTAATTATGTTTTAAACTTAATTATATTTTAAATAAATAATAATTTGTCATTTTTACATTACCTTCATAGCCTATATCCTTTTCTTTTCCTGCAAATCTATTTTTTCACATTTTTTATATGTGTACACCTCTCATTAGTGAGTATATCTCATGATTTTGCAATGAAGTTAATAGCCAGAGCTTAAACACGTTGCAAATTATTCACTAGTAGTGTATTCCTTTTAATGTCTACATTAAAGGTTTGATTCTTCTCAGGAGTTAATTAGAAAGAACTTCACTGTAATAACCAGATTTATTTGAGCCTGAGAGGAAGACATGTCTCTAAATAAGCATGTTTCAGGTATTATCTTTATCAAGTACTTCGATAATATGTGCTTCCCTATGTATACTAAATCTGTTTGATGTGTTCTGGAGAGCAATCAGGTAGAAAAAAAATGAGTTTGGATGCCTTGGAATTTTGCATAAATATGTAACTTGATAATGCTGCTCAGAGACATTAGGTGGTTTGCCAAGTAAATCACAAACATTCCATAAATATTAGACTGACCCAGCTTCATAGGCTGGGAAAATTGTTCCTAAGAACACCCCTGGCAATATAAATAGCTCATAAATAAATCTTATAAAATAAGTCTGTAGCATTCAATTTCTTTAGTCACAAGGTGGCTTGACTGAGTGAAAATGAGTAATTAGATTTTGGTAATTGCCAAATTTGCATGAAAATTGTACAAGTGTATGTGAGATTTCCATGTAATATGAAAGATCCATTAGATGTTAATTAAGACTTCTGTATTTGAAAAAAACAGAGTATACATGATCAAGCATAGAATACATTGAAGAAAATGGAGGTATTGGAGTATGTCTTTGGTAATTTTGTCCTCAATCCCTCTTAGTGTTTGCAGCCACTATACAGCTAAATAGATCTTTTGTTGAATGCATCAAAATACCTTCAGGTCTTTGATAAAAAAAGCTAATGGAATGCAGATAAAATGTTAGCTTTATGAAGAACTTGCCTGTATAAGAAAAGAAGTGACCTTCTGGTGCTTTGCATGTCAGTCTGAAGTGGAGTGCTCTTTACCACACAGGAACAACACGCGTCTATAGATTCCTTTTTAATATTGTGTTATAACTCCTCAGCAATATTTCAGGCTAAATATAGAAGACAGGCATTTTTATCTGTTCTAAAACAGAATAATAGACAGTCCCCTACACTGTTCAACTGTTGTTACCACAAATAGAATTAAAAATTGGTTTATAGATTAAAGCTACATTGTTGTAGTGTCTGCATTAATGACAGCAAGGAAAAAAAAAGATAAAGGAAAAATATGGATTTTGGTTTTGTCAAACATTAAAACTGTCAATAACCATATGCTTAACAAAACCCCATTACTACAGAAACATCATTTCATTATGGAAAGGCATGTGAACTATGTATCACTAAATCAAAAACATGCAACATTTATGCATTTGACAAATTAAGAAAAATTCTGGCTTCAGTGAAGAAAAATAGGATTAAGGCGATAAAAGTAAGTTTCACCTGCCCTAGTACTGGAATTATTTAGATGTGGAAGCCTTCATTTGAGATAAAAAATTAATTTTTTATAGAAAATAAATGAAGAAACACACAAATTATGTTACCCTAAGGCATGGCTTATCTGTTTTATTTTAGCCAATTATTTTTGAACAAGATGAACTGCAACGTATAATGGCCTGTTCCTCTTCATTAATTGTAAGAGGAAGCTGTGAATCAAGACATTTACTCAGTTTGTCAGAGCATGGTGATAAAACACCAAGGTTGTAAGTTCAATCCCTGTATAGGCCATTCCCTCAAGAGTTGGACTTGATGATCCTTGTGGGTTCCTTCTAACTCAGAATATTCTCTGATCTGTAAATAAAGGTTCAACATTTCTGTAATCACATACATTGTCCATGCAGTAGGTGCTGAAATTTCAGCAACATGAATTCTATCATCAAGAATAGTAGCAGTAAGAGCTTATTCTGGGAGTATTTTTCTGAATAAAAAGACATCCTGAACTTGTCTCTACCTTGACCTGGACATGTGAAAGAAAATAATTTCCCTTAATTCTTCTTTCAGGTACAGTGAACAGAAAGAAAACCAGGACATTGCATGATTTTCTGTATCACATACCTGAAAATGTAGTGGGTGAAAGTTATGAAAAAGGTAAGGAAGGTCCTTTGAAACAAAGGACACTGGAATAGGGAAAGTGACTGTGCAGATGCCTCAGTCTTACTGAATTAAGGTGCTTTCAAATTGAGCAAGAAAAAAGCCTGATCCATTGTCAGACAAAAGTGCAGCACTATCTTGCATATTCTAAATGTCAGAAATGTTAGGATGAGGCCAATGTTGCAGTGAAGTATTGAAGCATTTAATGGTCACTAACTTTTATGGACCACTGAGAGTGAATAATAGATGTATAGACCCTGGTTATTCTGTACAATGCAATGTAGTCCCTTTTTTTTTTTTTTTTTTAATCAGATTAATCCAAACCTAGCAAACAAACAACCCAAAGGGCAATGCTGGGGACCCAAAAGATCCAAAATCAACAACACTGTAAGGTTACAAAGCTTTTATCTCTCCTGATGCAGTCATTGCTCTCAGGTGCATGATGTGATTCTTGGCCTGCCCTGTGCAGAGCCAGGAGTTGGCATTCAACGGTCCCTGTGGATCCCTTACAGCCCAGGATATTCTGTAACTCTCTGTATTAAGTATCCACCAAGACTGATCTAGCATCTTTCCCCAGTGAAGCTTCTTCCACTTGCAAGTAGCAAATTAATATCTTGCACGATAACGAGAACTATTCTGTCATCTTTAATTCAACTGGAGATTTGTATAAATATCACTGTCCAAATCAAAAACAAATCCAATATCTGCCTTCTGACATGATCAAAAAACTGATTGCAGCAGATCCAAAAACTTATCTAAGAATATTCATACCTATCTGTGTTGCAGAATAAATATCCAATTTCAAGCCAGTGCTAGATTCCCATGTCTGTGGTTTAAATTCAATGGTTTAAAAATGATACATATTGTACTCAGAATTAAATTTAAAAGGATGCCTCTATGCTCCCCTTACTTAGTACTGCTTCTCTCAATGTGCAATAATGAGGAAAGTGATATGCTTTTTGCCTTGGGCACTAAAACTTGTGCTTTGTTTAGAGCCAGTCTGCATATTATTACTTTAACTAAATACATGTCAAACTTAAAAGTAAGCATAGTGATTTTTTGAAAACACACCAGTATTTCTTTATTTCAGGGACACCCTCTCTTTTCCTTTTATCTGCTACCTAAACTTTAAATTATTCCAGTCAGAATATATAACATAACAAAAATAAGAATTCAAGCCAAGCTTTTGCAAATGTCTTATGATATCATGAGAATATGAAATCAAATCAAAGGTAAAAATAAATGTTGTATTCCAGGCACTGGACTAGGGGCAGCTAGTTACATTACCAAGGTGACACTAAAGGTCCCCGTGGGAAGGTGCTCAGTGAAGAGCAATAAAGCAGCCTTTGTAAGCTAATTCCCAGAGCAGCAGTAGCCTGACACTGCCCAACAGCAAAGGCAAAGAACGGGGTAAAAGGAGAATAAGAGAATCAGTATATTCTTACTATGCTATAGAAACAAGAGGGCTTTTTAACAGGAGTTATAAGTGAGAGCATGACAATAATAATTTTTACGGGTTTTGCTTTTTTCCTCCTGTTTTTGTACCTGTTTTAGGGGAAATGGTAATAGAAACCCCATATTATGAAAACTGGAATTATAGGGACATGTTGATTTGGCAATGTCATTCCTAATGATATTTGCCGTCATGCTCTTGAAGACTCACAAAAGAGTAGAGATGACTTATTATGCATGGATGTCTACCTCTTGTCTAAGTGCTATTCTTTTTCTTGTTTGGCCCATCTCAGTTGTGCATGTCAAATGTTTTGATCTATAGTCTCTTAGTACAGCACTCTTTCAGTCAATTACAATTGAATGTTTTGCACCAGTTTTTTTCAATAAGACTTAATCATTTTCATGAAAGATTTAATTATCCATCTTCCTTCCAGGAAAATAAATCTATTTTCCTGACATTTAGTTAAATTAAGGCATTGTGGCTTCAATTTAAAAAAAAAAAGTGTAACGCAATTTGCATACTAATCTGAGACTGAATGGAGAACAACCTTTGTTAAGAATGAAATAATCTGTTTTAAAAATTAATTAAGGCCACACACTGAACCCCTTCTCTTTGGTGTCTGTATTGGACTTTTGTGGCCGGGTTTCGGTAGCAAGGAAGGCAAAGGGGTGTTTTCTGTGAGAAGTTGCCAGATGCTTCACCCACATCCAGCAGAGCCAATGCCAGCTGGCTCCAGGATGGACACGCTGCTGGCCAAGACCAAGCCAATAAGGAATGACAGTAACACCTCCTTGATAGCATATTTAAGAAGGAAAAAAAAAAATGTGCAGTTGTAATTTTTAATTGCAGTCAAGAAGAGCAGGCTGAGAATGCATGACAGGAACAGGCCTGCAGACACCAAGGTCAGCACAGAAGGAGGAGGAGGAGTTTCTCCAGCTGTGAGAGATGAGATTTCTCTGCAGCCCAGGGTGAAGACCATGGAGAATCAGGTAGTCCCTCTGACATATTAATAGAAATGCAGAGATCCAGCTGCAGACTGTGGAGGAGACCCATGCCTGAAAGTATGCTGTGAACTCTTGGGAAGTCTGTGCTGGAGAAGGCTCTTGGTAGGGTCCTGCAGACCTCTGGAGAGAAGAGTACACATTGAAAGAGGTTTACTGGTAGGACTTGTGACCCCATGGGATACCCTCATGGAAGCAGGCTGTGCCTGAAGGACCGAACCTCATGGAAAAGTGATCTACAATGGAGAATTGTTGCCTGTGGGATGAACTCATGTTAAAGGAGTTTCTGGAAGGCTGCCTCCAATGGGAAGGGACACCACATTGGCTCTCCCTGAGCAGTGGGAGAAAAACGTGTGATGAACTGACTGTAACCCCCACTCCCTGTCTCTCTGAGCTGCTGAGTGGGAGAAGGTAGAACTTAGGAAGGAGGGAGGAATGAAGGGAAATTTTTTTAAGATTTATTATACTTCTCATCATCCTGCTCTGATTTTGATTAGTAGTAAATTCAGCTGATTTCCCCAATTTGAGTTTATTTTGCTTTTGATGATATTTGGTGAGTGATGCCTTTTGGTCCTTCTCTCAACTCATGAACCTTTGTTATATTTTTCTGCCTTGTCCAGCTGAGAAGAGAAGTGAAGGAACAGCTTTGGTGGGTGCCTGAACAACTTTGGTTGGTGCCTGTCATCCAGTCAGGGTCAACCCACTACAATCACATATTCACCATAATTGAATGTGTGCAGTGTACATGAAGAACTACTGATGCAAAAAAAACCCCAACAACACAATAAACAAAAACAGAGTTGAAAATAAATCTTTGAACTGCCAGGTTGAAGGTTTGTTTTTAACAGGCATCTTCTATTATATAGATCTTTTATATAAAATTCAAATAGCATGTTAATTACTATTTTTATATATTATTTTAAATTTTATTTGCAGTGGAAAACTACTCCAGAGCCTCACATTGATTTCATAATGACCTTGTCTTTTGTACCCAAAAAATAATTATAAAAAATAAATTTTCCCCGAGTTGGTTCTTTTCCTTTAAGTGTTTATACAGCAAGCCTCTTAAGAGTTCAATTTGCCACCTACCTTGCTTAGCCTCCCTTTTTGCATGAAAAGTTGACCATTCCCTGATCAACCTTGTACCCCTGCCTTTATACATCAAGTTTCAACTGAAAAGGAAGCAAAACCTTATTTTTCACCTCCTGGTAAACATTTTGTTCACTGCAGTTTTAGAATAAGAATTGAATGTAAGACAGGAATTTTCAGCATATTGTGATATTGCAAATGTATTTTGAGGACCTTGCTGTGCAGCAAAGTATGAATTACTCTGTTTTTGTATAGTGAGCGTTCACTTTCAGCTCAGGGATAATTCATGCAATTATTATTGACTTGAAAGCAATAAACTAATTCCAGACTTCTAAGTTCAGATAAATATATCTTTAACTACAGTTATGAAAAAAAAAAAGTTTGAAAACCAGTTTTGTTTTAGAATTATTGTCATGCTGTCTGTTTCCTATAAGGGTAAGGTTATCAGATTCTTCCAGAACTGTTCTAAAACTGTAAATGTTTCCAATTTGCATTTATTTAACACTGTAAGTTTTCTATTTAGAATTAAGTTTGAAGAAGTATCAAAACTTGCAAATGAGTGAAAACAGCATAAAAGGAAAGTATGTCTATATGAATTAAAACTTAATAGCTAAGTATAAAAGAAAAATAAGGGATGACATGTTAATGCTCACCAACATTTTAAAGTTCAATTGTAAGTTTGTCTTAAAACTACCATATACTTAAAGAATGAATTTTAAGCATAAATTTAAGTGGGATGTACATAAGAATAAATGATTTTATCACCTTCTCCTACATGGAAATCCACAAAAGTTCAGATAATAGAAGTGGAAACTTCATGACCATGCTTGAAAAATTTTAGACGCTTAGCCCACCTCTCTGTCTCTTCATGCTTCCTGTTTTTTTTTTTTTCTTTNCTTTCTTCCTTTTTTTTTTTTTTTCTTTTTTTCTTTTTTTCTTTTTTTCTTTTTTTTTTTCCAGGCATATATTCACTGGAAAATACATGCAGTCACTTGAAAAAGGTTAAGTTATTTCTTGGACTGAGCACATAAAATTGAAGTTACAAATTTGTCAGGAATTCAGAGTATTAAAGTCCTGCCCATTAAGATACTACTGCATCGAATTTTTATGGTCTTTTTGAAAGTTTACATGCCCAATCATCAAAGAAGTAATCAAAATAGATTTGGGGTCTCTGAGGGCTTTCAGAGTTCAGAGAATAATGCTATCTGCTTAATTTAGGAGCTAGTTTGCAAGGTATCTTATTTGCTTTTATTTATCAGTCCTTGTGTTACCTTGCCTGGACTACCTTTTCATTCTAGCTTTACTCNAAAAAAAAAAAAAAAAAAAAAAAAAAAAAAAAATTAGCCATAGAGATCGTTTCATTATTTCCTGACTGAATCACCTCCTCTGCCTGTTTTGATACACGAATTCCTCTCAACTGTTTCATGAGCTGACCAAATGGCTTTTCTCTGGAAATGACTGATGAGTAGTAGGAGAAAAAGGCTGCTTTAAAGTTTTTAATTTGTCAGGAAGAGAAAGACAGATCAGCTCCCTTTGCACATCTGCAGAATGTCACAAGCATCATGTCCTGGAGATTTCTATTGACAATAAAGTAAATTAATATGAAATGTGAGGTGCCTTTATCCACTTTGCATTTGGTCTGGCTAATGTCTGCAAGAAAGAGGAGCATACTAATAAGCTTTATGCATAAATGAGTACTGATTTATGGGGATTGTAAGATGGGCATAGAAAAGGTTAAACCCACATTTGAGGAGAGTATGTCTAAATAAAGCTACACCTTGGACAAATCTAATGCCAACTTTCCTCTTGAGACTATATAACAAGACATACCAGAATTACAGAAAGAAATTAGGACCTAGCAACAGGAAATCTGTCACAGGGGCAAAAGGAGCACATCTTAGGTTTGGGACATGGCTGCATTTTACATTAGGTTATTGCTATACTTGAAAAGAGTAACAATAAAATTAACTTTGAAACGATAGATAAGAATCTCACAGCTACACCCACCACCTTCTGGACAGATTTAGTCTCTGGCTGACTAGCTTGCTGTTTTGACAGATATAGCTCACCTCCATCTGAAAGGTAAAAAAGCTTTCTATGCAAGGTATTTAATGGCATGACAGGCAAGATATCTTTCCCCATGGGGAGGTGATTTCAAATCTGTATAGATTTGGAAATAATTCTTTGACTTTGTATGTGCACACTGCCTAGAGTTCAGATTGTGAGATTTCTGCTCCAGAGACAAAGGCTCTAGAAATTGTAAACGCTCTAGAAATTGTGCAAATGCTTGGACAGTCCCCTGTCTTGACATGCCTCTTAGAAAGAAGTTGAGCACACTGAAAAAAGAAAATGCATTATTGTCATTTTGTTACCTACAGACTTAGTGAAAGAAATTAAGCATATTAGATGAACAGATAACAAGGACTGCCTTTCCTCTGTAGACAGTGGACAAAAATATCCAACATAAGTGCATGTGATCCCTTAACTGCCTACCTTTTTATTTTAGAGAATTCTGACTGCTTTCAGAAATAAATGTCTGCAATTAATGTCCTAAATTATCATTTACAGATTTTAAGTAATGGCCTGAATTCCAAAACAAACAAACAAGTTATTTGTAAGGTTTTAGTAGCTGAAAATGTCTTGGTTTATTACACACAAACAGACAGAAGAAACTCATATCTAAATGTAGAGCTCACATCTTAGAGAGACAGGAGTATAAAACTCCCTTTGGGAAAAACAAAACCCCAAAGAAAGAAACAAGTGCATAGCAAACTTCATTTACTCTAAATATAGTCTGATATCTCTAAATATATCTATATTGTATTCTGTAACATGACAAAAAACTTACTTGTATTTGACTTTTCACAAAATCACAGAATAATCAAGGTTGGAAGAGACCTTCAATATCATCTAGTCCAACTACCAACTTCACACCACTATAACCATCCCTACACCATATCCCTTAGAGTGGCATTAATGCACTCTTTGAACACTTCCAGAGACTCAACTACCTCTGGACAACTCCAGACAACTGCTGATAAATGACAGCTCCTTCATTACTCTTGTGTTCACCCCATTCAGACCCATAGTTGGATGGTTGTCTAATTTGCATAGTAGATTAGCACTAGCCATTTGCTCCTGTATTATGGGGCCATTAACTTCCAACTCTAGGATGTTGATATCTATCTCAAGATATCTTGAGGCCAACTGGTTTTAATATTAAAGACAAAGATGACAATAACTACCTCAGCCTTCCTTCTCTTCTCCTGACACTGTGCGACACTCTGCATACAGCAGAGGATAGAGAGTATTCTAGTATACTGATAGAATGTATTTATTTATAAAATATTTGAACATATATGTATAAAAAATATAATCACAGAATATCCTGAATTAGATGAGACACACAACTCTGAAGAAAGTGAGCAATTTTCTCCTGAAAATGTTAGGAAGAGAATTTTAAAAACGCAATTAAAACCAGAGGGATTATATCTGAAATCAATAACCTTGTGTAAAGAACAAAGTTTCTCTCTTTGGATCTCTCTTAACCTTATGAGATTTGTTATGCAGAGATTCTACACATGTAAATCAAATTCAACTAAAGAAGATCAGATTCAATGGAGAAATATCAAAGGATTCTTTAAAAAAAGTAGATTTTTTTGCTTACTGTACAATAATTTCTGCAATATTTTTACAATAATTTTTAGCAAAGAAAATTGAGAGCATATTATGAAAGCTGTTTTCCTCTCTCTTGTTATAGGTGCAAAATATGTGGGGAATAAAAATCATTGAGGCATTTAGATTTTAAATTTATAAACAACATATGAATCTGTTTTATATGGAATGTGAGTTACTTGTGTAATATGCATTTAAAATGGTTTTATTATTTTTATATAATAATTCCTGGTCTTTTTCTTTGATGCGTCAATAAAATATCATATGTATGATATGAAAAATGTAATGTTTCATATTTAGTGATTCATATATTTCTTTTGAGTCTGAAAATCATCGGGTTGCTATACATTCCAGAAATTTCAATGGCTTTTTACATATTTTATATCACATGTTTAAATTACTTTGGACAATGAAAGACTGATTCTATACAATTACCAGAATCATGCATTATTCAAGTGGTAGTTGCTTCCACTTAAACTTTCACTTAAAGTAATCATTTTTACTAAGAGCTTTGCTGAGTATACTTGTTGGTGTTACCTGAAATAGATACAATGATTTTCATATTCATAATATTTTAGTTTATATTTCCCCAATTAGGGCATTTTCAGATACTGATCACGTTAACATGCCCTAGAAATCTGCATGTATAGTCATGATCATATACCACCATGACTGCTCAAGATAAATCCTTACTTAAGGTTTTATTGCTTAGGAGTGCAAGTACTACGGTATTTCAGTCAAAATTTCTTAAGGACTTGGACAATATCTATTATCAAAGGGGGGAACTTTTTCTTCAGCTCCTGCTAATTTTTGCTGGGTTGTCACTAAGTATAGATGAACTGTCACAGTGTCTGAACAAATCTACAAGTTCTGAAGGCCTTTTACCAATATTTTATTCTCATTCTTTTCTAGTTAAACTTCACTGGCTCCTATGATATGCATAGTGGAAAGAAAAATCTTATGATTGTGAAAAAAAGTCATGAGAATGTTTCCTCAGAATCAATCTTTGGAGGAGGAAGGGATGTATTTTTCCATACAAACTTACATATATGCAAGGGCCACACCCTTCACATGTCAGTATCATTTTAGCAAAAACAAATCATGTCACTGTGCTCTAACAGATGTTGCTGCCATATAGATCAATGTATATCCAGATCCTGTTTTGAACATTTTAGATTCTTAGTTTCAGTTCTCTTAAGCAAGGCTTAATAGAGCTGTTTAGTAATAAGAGAATAATATGGAAGATTTATCTTCTGGTATATTTAATTTTATTTAAATTGATAATATTAATAAGATTTTTGAATGTTTCTTTTAGACAAAACCTCCCTTTCTGTAATTTCCATATTTTGTGTTTTCTCTCTTTTTCTGATTTTGATAAATAATAGTGAAAGAGAAGGAAAGCAGGGAATGGAATTACAGCATAGCAGGGATATATTTTTCTAACTCAATCAAGAAATGGTGCTTCTGTGCTCCAGAAAGTGTTGTTTTACATTTCTGATCAATTAATTTTTGAATGCACAAGCTACAAAGGAAACATTGCTGTTCTCACTATCAGTGTGAATGACTAAATAATAGATCAGTGTGGTGGTTTCACATTCACCGAATTTTGTTTGCCAAATGGGAGATAGGATTTTGAGAGAAAAAGGAGAAACAGGCTCAACTTAAAAGTAAACAGATAGTTTATTAACACACAGTAAGGAAAAGAAAAAAATGAAACTTTGAAAACTCTTCTCCTCCCCCCACAAGTGTTCACTTTCCTACAAACAACATAGAGACAAAACCTGTGACATTCAGTCAGTTTCACCATTTAAATATAACCTTTCATCTATTCTTCAGGAGAGGAGTCTCTTGTTCTCTACGGAATTCTCCCACTGACAACCTAGAAAAGTTCTCTTGTGGGTTGGAACTCTCACAGAAACAGTCGCCCGGGGAAAACCTGCTTCCATGTGATCTCCTCCCATTAGCAGTTTCCCAAGCTGCTTATGGGTCATGGAACTCAGGCATTTGGGGTGTCACCTTTTAGAGATAAGCAGCTTCAAGGCAAAGGATTTTTCATCTCAAGGAACAGAGATGTCGTCTCATTTCTTTCACTGGTGCAGGAGCTTCTCATTTCTTTCTCTCTGTTCAGGCATTTCATGGGACCGTACAGTCCATCACAAACACCTTTGCTCAAAAATCCACAAATCATCTCCCCAAATGCATATTTTTTCATGATTTAAAGGACAGTCTACCAATAGAGTTCATTTCCATAGCTCAAACAAGAAAGTCCAGCCAGCAGGCAACTCCTTCATCCTTCCTCTAATTAATCCTTTTCTCACCCTCTCCATCTGACTGTTACACTAAGTCGTCTCTATGCTCAATCACTTTGTCTGTTCTCACTCTGGGAAGAGCCAGTGCTTTGGAAGTCCCATCTCCTGGCAGGAAAGAGTTAAAGCTTGCCAGAGCCTGCAGTGGTCATGTGAACTCTGCCGGGTGGCAGCCAAGATTTTTCAAAAGCAGCAGGAATGGGGGAAAAAACTCAAGCAGGCAGATGTCAGAGCAGCCTGGCTGGTGAAAGACTCCTGGCCCCCCACCCCTCGGTCTCATTCAGGGTGGGCCCAGCTCTGAGCAGCTGCAGGCTGCAGGGTCCCCTGCCCCTGCTGGGGAAAGGGCCCAGGCCCACAGCCAGGCCTTGAGCCAGCTCCCCCCCATAGGGAGAGCGGCAGGGTGTTTTCCAGCTGCTAAAAACCAATCCAGACCGGGATGGGACACATCATCCCCTCTCCCTGGACTGGGAGTCACCAAACCAGGCAGGCCTCCCGTGAAAGCCTGGGCCCAAGCAGGCCGGGCCTTCCCGGGCCCCTCCAAAGGAGAGAGCCAGGACTGCCTCACCTCCTTTGAAGGTGGAAGGAAGAGAGAGTGATCCCAAGCTTTCTTCTAACTTTTAAGGCTGTGTGACCCATAGGTGTATCCCTGCATGCAATTGGCTATTTTGGTTGTCAGTTCAAAGGAAACCACCAATTGCACCTCACCATCTGTGCTAAACCAACACAATCAGTTTAAGACCAAGTTACTACACAGCAGCTGAAGATTTAGCCACGAATCTAAAAACTATGATGATCTTAACATTTACTATAACCCCTTCCTAATGGCACTAGGGAAAATTTTAATCCAAGTGGAAGAATTTATAGTCCTTCAGTGCGATGCTGCACCAAAGAGTATAAACAGTCCGTACATCTAGGTATTGCAGTCCACTCAAAATGCATTTTAAATTTTTCCACAGCAAGCTTGACAAATGATACAATCATTAAAAACACTCATGCCTAATGTCAGATGAAGGCCAGAAATAAAATGGGTGGGTTTACATTTGCAAACAAGAAATAAGAGTCAGAGTTACAATTGAACATTGTAAGTATGTAATGTCACAAAGAGAAAGAATTTTATAACTTGAAGTTAACTGGTAGGTCAAGTCAAGGAGGTGATGCCTTTTATAAAAAATAAATATTCACCTTTCTAAGAGAGTTTGAAAGTGAGCCAGATTTCAGTAAGGCAAATGGGTGGGCTGTCTCAGGGAAATGTAAGAAGAAAACTTGCTTTGGAGAAAAGTGTTAAATAAACGCAGACAAATGGAAGGACTCTGGATGGGAGACTTTCTCCCTCAGATTGGTGCTTTCTCTGAGATGTAAGGCATATTAAAAAAAATATATTTACAAATTAGTTTTTTCAGAAATTTTGCAAGCAAGAACTTTCTTGTTAATCTAACTCTAGTAAATTAACAGTGGTTTTCCTTCCTTTTCTCACTTATTTCTCTATTTTGCAAAACACTACAGTGTTTTTGTGAATAAATATGCTTGTTTATCTATTTTCTTATTTTCTTCAGCCTGGTCTGTATGAGGAATTACTAGATTCTTTACAAAATGTGTTGTCTAAGTACAAATTTCCCTACTACAAGAGGGTGTATGTTTTTGTGCATTTTGAGAGAGATCTTAATTCAGAAGAAATACACTGAGGAATAGTGAAAACGTGAAAACAATTTTTTGGGTCAAGGAGTTCTTGTGTTGCAAAAACTTGAACACTAGGAAAATATGTGGAAGTATCAACACAGGTTGTCTAGTGCTCTTTTTTCATTTGCTTTTGATTGCCGTTATGGACATGACAATGGGTTTTTTATTCCCAGCTGAGAAGTCCTTCTAGTTTGTTTTTTTTTTAATAACCAAGCTGTCCTTACCCAAGGGTTTGACAAATAATCAGAAAGGGAGGAGCTTTTACAAATTTCCACCTCCCTAGGACATATCTCAGATTCTCAAAGCATATTGTCTACCTGGACTGTGAAGATTCTGAGGGATCTTCACAGTCCAGGTAGATAGTTGATACCCAAGGCATCAAAGTTTTTTCTAGCAATCCGTGTGATAAGTAAGTCATTACAGGAACATTGCCCAAACCCTAGAATCCTCAAGAATTTGTTACTTTTGAAAGTGGTCAGCATGAATATTGATTCCCTGATTCCCTCAAGAGCAATATGTTCTGGTGAAGATCTAGTGGTAATGTTGTGCTTATTCACTAGTTTCAAAATACCCTTTCTTTTGCAGTTCTTCAGAAATTGTTGCCAGTGGATTTGTGGTGCTATGAGCTCTTAGCCCTGCTATATGCTTGGAGTCTTGTGTTAAAAGGATATTTGAGAGTTATTCCAGATATATAGTGAAATTTAAACACTCATAAGTTTTTCTCAGTCTTTGCAACAAAGTAATATCTTTGCAACAAAGTAATATCCTTTTTGGGATAATTTCTACAGTAATCCTGTGAAGCAGCTGGTTTTTTTTTACCAGATGCTGTCTGAGCTATATGCTCAGTAGTGAAGCCTCACAACTAGAAGATATTTTCTGCTTATGAAATATGCTCATTTATGTAGAAATAGTAGTGTCATTGAGTAAAAAGTATGAAAGTTTCAGTCATATATAGGGTTTATATGACATTAAAAACCCCTAAAACCTTGATAGCTCAGACAGGTAACCCTGAAAAGACCAAGTGAGATGAGGAAGGGCTCTCATAACCAAATTCTTTCGTATGAGTAGTTCAACTTCCCTCTCCCAGCTTCAGGGCTACTCCCTTAACCAAGACTTTCATCAGACCTTCGGTTTTATGTAGGCACAGGAGTCCAACTCAGTGAAATTTCTTGCAGAATGGAGACATGAAACTTCATCTATCTCAGGAGAATGGCACTTTTATCATACAAGAATGAAGTGTGAGGCAGTCATGTAGCCGATTTGACTCAAAAGCTAACAGCTGTATATTCCACAGAAGTATACACTTTTTAAAGACCTGTTCAACTGGTGTACTTTAGATAATGTTCTACAGTTTTGCATTCAAATCTTTAAGACAACAAGAAAAAACTAACATGACAGAGAAAATAATGTTCAAATGCTCATTTGCAACATCTTCCATTCCCAACAGCCCCCAAACTCTGAGTCAGTAGCTCAAATTTTAATACTTTTATAATAATGAGTGTCTTCTACTAGTGTCTAAATAGATAATAGTATAAAAATTTCAACCATGATTAAGTATTATCTTGTAACTATGCCAGAGACCACTAGCCTTGTAAAGTTGATACAAATCATATGAAACTGAGCACATTAAAGTTTTCTTTACTTCTTCTGAGGTCAACACTACTATATACAAATGAGAATCTTAGGTTAGACGTTTATCATCCCATGTTTGTTCCTTAGATTTTTTTTGTCCTTCTCTCTCTTGTGGTTTTGCTACCATGCTTGCCTACAGGACCGCCATTCTGTTCTTTCTTTGCATCTCTTGTTTCCATTTATACCTCAATTCCTGCTGTTTCTGAGGCTGCCTTCTGACACATAATTTTGAACACTTTTTTAGTAGTAAGGGACAAAATTTTGTCATTTCTCTCCCTCGGAACACACATAAATGAACTCTCCTGATATTTATGCTGTGACTTTCCCACTACTCACACATTGGTCATTAAGATACTGACATGCTTCTCTATTCCCACAAAAATGAAAAGAATTTGTATATTAGTTATACCTTATCTAGTAAAAATTAAACAAACACCCACAATTATTCAGAGGCACAGACTTATACATTTTTGAATCACTGATGAATGGAAAAGAAAGCTCCTGAAAACTAATTTGCAGTTTACACATGGGATATTGAATTGCATGTATGAAGAAGCCTTTATATTAATCATACTATTGATAGATGTTTTGACTATACCTTCTGTGCAACCAGTTCCTCAGAATGAGAGATTAAATTGATTTGTTATTTGAACAATGAGCCAAAATTTCAACATCTTTCTGTTTCTTAATTTCTGTACAGCAAACTCAGGCTCTCAAAAATACTTTAAAATGAGACATACAAAATGCAACATGAAGAAGCATAAACCACCTTTGTAAGAAACAAGGAGTGCTGATGAAAATGAATTTGAACTTATAAAGCTATTTGGGGTTCTACCAGTTTCACAGCCTTGAATATTACTCTGGAATGAGATACTTAAAACAGTTTCTCTTCTAGAACTGTGACAGAAGAGAAAGTTGTACCTCCGTCTGTCTTACAGCCTAGTACACAAAGGCTTCAGAAATTATTTTGTGTATTCATATTGCAGTTCTTATTTTGCTTGAAAATTCTTAAGCTCCATCTCCAAAAGCAAATCCTAATAGATGTAATATTTAGAGAAAAATGTGAACATAATCTTTTTCTGGTTAAAACATGAGAAAAAAAACCCAAAAAAAACCCCCAAAAAACCAACTTGTCTACTCGGAACACACAAAAGATATGGAAGAAAAAAAAATGAGAACATTCTAGAGTCCAATATGAAGAGTATTTTCTTTCAGGACTTTACATTTTTCAAACAACATATATGTCATTCTTTACCTAAATAAATCCTGGACACTGCAAAAAGAAAATGATACACTTGTTTCCACTGCATTTTAAATAAACTTAAATAAGAAAGTTTACACCCAGACCAAGCAGTGACTATTACAAAACAAATTAATTTGTGAGTCTCTTTGTGCAATAACATGATATGGCTATCCAGAACTGAATTTATGGAATTTTGAAAGAACAAAATCTTAATGAAATTCAGACTTTAACACTCAAATAATTTTGAAAACATGGGCACTGGAGGACAGTATACCTAGGCAGTCTTCATAAATTGAAGAAGTTTGCACACCAGAGAGGTTTTATTTCAAAAATTAGAAAAAAAATAGGCACCTTGAGAGGTAAAACTCTTGACCAAAACTCTATCTACAA